>VWZS01008947.1:270682-322142 GCA_013397075.1 Rhabdornis inornatus | reverse complement strand
GCGTGCCGCAAGCGGAGGGAGAGCCCAGCGGAGCCCGTCCCGAAAAGTGAGTGCGAGCGGGAGGAGCTGCCTTGGGAAGGGGCTGGGTGCCCCGGGGCTGCCGGCGGAGCGGGCGGGGGGCCGGGGGCCGGGGTGGGGGTGCGGCGCAGGCCGCCACCGTTTCCCATGCGCCTCACGTTGCTGGCCGCGCACGGTCTGCTGCCCTGCGGTCCACGCGCCGCTCCCGCCCGCTGCGGGGGAGGAGGGGGGGCTCTCCGCCACGGCCCCCGGGGGGTGCCGAGGTCTCCTTCGCAAGTTCTGCCACCCACTTTGTGCCGGGAGCGGCGGCCCCCGCGAACAAAGGCAGCGGGCGGGGGGAGGGCTCGGACCCCTCCGTCCCGTCCCCGCCCGGGGAGCCGAGCGGAACTGCCGCGGCGGAAAGTTGTGCAAGGCTGGGAGCGGAGCGCACGGAGCCCCGACTGTTTCAAACATCCCTACCCCGTTTCCCCGTTTTCCTCCTTTTCTCTATTGGTTTAGTGGCTCCTAACAAATCCCACGACTGCCTCCTGCCCGCTCATTTACATAACACTTGGGTGGAAGATGCAGCTCTTGTCGCGGAAAAACGTTATGAGGAGTTGCTTATGTAAAGTATTTTGAATGTATTTTAAGAGCCAGGAGTAGTGTTGGCTCTTCCTGTTTATCGGAGTAGTTGCTGCTGGACGAAGCACGAGAGTGCTCTTGCTCTTACTGCAGACCTTGCTCTGGGACTGGGGAAAGAAGGGTCTCGTTTGGGAATGGAATTGTGTTTGCGTGGGTTCTGTTTTGCTTTGCTTTTCAGCATTTCCGCCCCGTGCGTAATTTGCCACTGAGAAAAACTGTATCAAAATTTGAAGTATTTTAATAGAGTATCTTAACTTTCTCTTAACTGAAGAAAAACAAACAACACCTTTGTTTGTTTGGGAAGAAGTTTGTTGGGGAAGAAACAATTGCGTCTGCCGGTGTTAAATTGTACTATTCGCGTGTTAAAATTTATCCTGCAATTTGTTACATATGAGGAGGATGTACTAAAAAACGAAGAGAGTAGGTTGAATGTCGTTTATTTGTTGAGACAGAGATCCAGAAATTACAACTCTTGTGTGGAAACTGTTGTCTGCATGAGTCCTTTCCACATCTTCCTGGAGAGAGTCTAGAAAGATTTTGAAGGGGAAGGTTGTAGGGTTTGTCGTGCTTTTCATTAAAAGAAGAGTGTACAGCTTGTGAACATACTGTGGGCCAGTTGCTGGGTGCCTGCTCTCCTGTGCTTTCTTTACCAGATGCAATTGAAAGCAGAAGAAAACAAAACACAGCAGAAATGTATACAGTTGCTGAAGCTCTGAAATATATGGGTGTATATACTCCAGCATTCCAGCTATGGATGCTTGCTCTGTGCTTCAGTTTGTGCTACACTTTTGAGAGCACTTACTGCCTGTCTCCCAGCTGTATACTTGTTCATTCCACTGAGGAGATAGCCTCTGAAAACTCAGGGGAAAGCCTAGACATCAAGAGGAATTTTAAGGTAGGCAGGGCATCTGATCTTTCACAGTTTCATTTTGAGACCCAATTTGCTGAAGATAAGAAGACTCATTTTCTTTAGTTTGAAGTATCTCCCTATCTTAGGCTTTCTGTCATCACTGCTGTTTTAAAAAGGGGTGTAAAGAAGTTGAACTCTACTCTTCACTCCTAGCTTTTCTCAGTCGCAGTACTGAGTGGTTAGGAAGGGAAGGTGCATTCTCTTCAGGCCATAGTGTTAAGAAGATGGTCAATTCTATGTTGTATTTAATATCTACAGGAGAGAAATGACACTATATCCTTTTTCATGTGGTGATTACACTTGTTTTAAGGCACCTCCTAGTCCCAAACTTATATCTGCCCTTTCTCCATCATCATCCAGTCGTTAATGGCAGCCTGGTTCTGTCTCTTGATGGCAATTATGCATTCTTGTTGGTGTTTCACATTCATAAATATTTTAAAAAGTTATATCACTTCATGTT
Organism: Rhabdornis inornatus; assembly: GCA_013397075.1. Taxonomy (NCBI): domain Eukaryota; kingdom Metazoa; phylum Chordata; class Aves; order Passeriformes; family Rhabdornithidae; genus Rhabdornis; species Rhabdornis inornatus. The sequence goes on along the minus strand of VWZS01008947.1, from coordinate 320,133 downwards.
TTTAGAATTATTTTTGTCATGGTTTAGGTTTTTCCTCCTACTGCAGCTTATATCTAATCGGTATAGGTCCTTTGTTCAAGTTGAATAATTTACTAATACAACAGTGTCTGTTTGGAAACATAAATCTTTTTCAGAAAGTATGTGGTTTTCATTTACATTAACTGCTAGAAAAGCTTTTACAACAAATAACTTTTTAGTTTAGGGAAAGAAATACTTTTTATCTTTAAACTTAGCCTGACAAATTAACTTTACTTCCCCTTATTAAGCACGCATGCGGTACTTTGCAAGAGTTTTGTTCATTACTTCAATGGAATTTTTTGTCTCTGAATCAGTAAAAGAAAGGAATGTTTTAGGCCAGGTGATGTTATTAAACAGAGAGGAATGCTACTTTTCTGTCTCCTTGAAGTAAACAGAGTTTTTATCATTTGGACGGTATTTAATGAACATGTTTAATCTTCTGAATCTTTTTGTGAAGACCACATGCAATGACTATGTGTACATTACACTTGAAATGAAAGTAGCATAAAGACCTTATCTGCAGAGCTGCTTCAGCCTTGTTGTATGTGGACTGTGTATGTCAGGTAATTCTAGAAAGACACAATAAACATTGTGTGTAATTGCTCATGAAAATGCTCTTCCACAACAAAGTATTGTGCTTTAGTGAATTTGTGGAAGCTGATGGATGGTTCAGTACTGAAATGCTCTATGTACTCACTGGATAGACAAAATCTGTTTACTGGGATCACTGCTATGGACATTAAGATAGTCTCTTGTGACAGCAAAGGCTACAAAGACTTTAGGTATTTTTCTGATGAAGACTGAGATCCATGTAAGCATGGAAATGGACTTATTGTCAACAAACTTCTTGATCTTGCTTTGTGGTGGTACAGCTGCTGGTTATTACACAGGCTCTTCTGGCTAAATCAAGCAAGGACAGTTTAGCCCAGTCTCCTCTATCTTTCAGTGGTTAGCAGAGGATGCCTGCGGAAGACTGTAGGCAGCACTAGATGCTTACATGTCTCCGTTCCAGAACACCCTTCTGGTTGCTATCAGTGTGTACTTTAGGACTGTGTAATTTCTGTGCGTTTGGCAACCCTTAGTGGCTTCCTCTTGGGTGAATGTGTTTGTGGCTTTGAGGGAGGAATGGACAAGTCCTTCTTTTGAAGTGACTGGTTTTGAATAAACGTGTTGTCAGGTGTATTGGGTACCTTCTTATTCCTATATGAGGAGAGAGGAAGAATACTAAATCCCTGTCCATTCCTCACCTGTCATAGTTTTGTATTTAGTAGAAAATGAAGGGTGGTTGTCTGTCTTTCACTTTGTAAAGATTATTGGTGAAATAATAACGTAATAATTTTTGTCTCCCTTCTCTGTTCAATTAAATCAATAAATAAATATAAGAGCTTGATTAGGCTCTTACTTAAATATTAAACTACACATTTTCTTTTCTTCTTTGAGAACTTTGCATGTCCAAGATTTTTTTTGGCTGTAATGAATGTGAGAGGCATTGTGGTTCACTTGTAAGGGGGTGTTTCTTGGGCAGGAAGAGGGAATGGGAGGAAACGGTTGCAATGTTGTGAGTCTTGCCTGGGTCTTTGCACCAGTGGTTCTGGTTAGCTACTCCAGTGTTTGTCCTGTATCAGTGCAAACACTGCAGTCGTGTATTTTCTAATAGATCCTTGCTAGGTTTTTTTTGTCAGTAATGTGGACATGATTTATGTCTGTAAGGTCAAATACTTCAAAAGTAAGGAATGTCAGAGTAAAAAGAACTACTGCATTCAATTTTGTTCATGCTCACTATGGCAAAAAAATACATGTTCATCTCCTCAAGACTGCTCATTTTGCTAAATAGACAGGTCTGTGTAATTCAGATAAAACTCTGTTTTGTTTTCTCAGTGTTCTCTGAAACAATTGCAGTTGTTTTTACAAGGGTGAAACAATGCATTTTTTTCTATAATGTCCTGCCTAACCTACCAGCAGACATCTTTTCCCATTTGCTGGGGCAATTGAAGATGTTACCATCAGCTAGAGGATACAACACCCACAGCTGGTTGGTAAGAGGAGGTGTGTGAAATATTGTCTGAACTAGCTTGCTTAGTTCAGATAGCTTTGTCTGAGTCTTGAGCTGAGACAGTTGGCTTTACTTTGTGCTGGAGGATGAACTGTTGGTGTGTGCTGTTTTAGTGGCACACTTCTGATGTGATGGTTTCAGCAGCTGTGTGCTTGCAGGTAGCTGCAACAGAAAGATTTGCTCCCAAACAGCTCTTTTTTCTCAATCCAAATCCCTTCAACATGATCGGTGGTGGCTGTTGCACTATGAACTAATAGAGTTTGTCTAGTTTTCTGACCAAACACAAATATGGCTATAAAAGAGAGAAGCCTGGCATGTTTTAATTAAAATATAAAACAAGCAAAGAAAAGCCCCGACCAAACAAAAAAGTATGTGCTGTTTTCAGTTTGGGCTGTAATTTAGAGTTGTACTAGTATGATACATTTTGCAATGCTATTTGCCTCATCTTATATTGAAAAAAAAAGAAAAACAGTTTTCCTTTAATACTCTCATAAAAGGTTGAGTGATGTTTGGACTTTTGTAACCCAAATACATTGTTATGAAGCTGATTAACACACTGATGTACCTTAGATGTTTTGTGGGCAGGGATCATTGGGATGTGCAGGGGAAAGAAATGGGTTTCTGAAATTGCTTGGTCTGTGTGCTTTCTAAGCAGCTCCAGTATAGGAGAAGCCTGTTGCAGTAGTGCCTGGCTAAGCTGGCCTAAGTGAGTCTAGTTTGCCTTATGACCTGGGAATGGGTGGCTGCTTATAGCAGAGGCACAGCTCTGAGATAGTTAAGTAATTCTTCCTGTTCAAAGGCTGACTATTCAAAGGTGTCCAAAATGTGAATGGTTTGAAATGCTTTTTTGCTTGAAAACTTTCAGTGGTGTGGATGGTGTGACCTGCCTGATACTTCTCTGGAGAAGCTGCATGAGGAAGTCTATGGACTCTTCAGCATGGGCAGGCTGAGATGAAGTGCACTCAAGAGGGAAGGGTATATTGCTGAACACTTTCTAAGCACAAGATCTGCCTCCTTACTGACGCAGGAGGGCTGCCCTAGGGTGAAGCTGAGAGGCACGTACATGCTGTGGTGAGACCTGGCCCTGTGAAGCTGGAGCTGCGGTGAATGGGAGTTTAGAGGAGGTTGCAGTAGAGTTGCTATAGTTTCCCTTTACACTCTTCGTAACCCTCAATCAATGAGTCTTGCCACTCCAGTATCCTAGGTTGTGATAGTAAATTAAATCTGTACCCTTCCAGTTCTCCCTCTTTATACATGGGTCTCCCTGTGAAAATAAAAAATCTGAACTGATTCTGGGATAATCATTGTACTTGTTCCTATGTACCCCTCTCCTGTTCCTCAATTTCTTGGTCCAGTGTCAGAGCTTGTTGTTCTCCCTCGTCAGCACTTCATCCTTAAGAAATGTTGCTCTGGATGGTTTCGAATGTGGGAGGTGACCTTTAGATGATACAGGTCTCCAGAGACTTCCCCTATGTGTTTCTTTAGTGGGTTTATCAAGGAACTAAAGGGTGGTGGTGGAGACTTGATTGCACATGAAGTTTTGGTTGGTCCTTTTGATAGATTGAAGTATTCCTTAATTCGGTCATGCAGAGTCAGTTATTCAGCTGCGGCTTTGTGTTCTTGTTGGTTGTGGCAACTGCTGTGAATTTCAGAAGGACAGGAGCTGCAAACCCTGGGTGTGTGTTGTTGACAGTATCTACTTAAACTCTGCCCTCTTTGACCATTGTAATGTCCTTACTGCACACATTAGCTCTGTGTTCTCACAGATGCTGATGTATACTGTTGGAACATGTGCTTTTCAGGATACAGTCTACCATGTTTTCTTAAAGGTGAAACTTTACATTTAGATCTGCTGTAACATGCAGGACCTGCCTATGCTTATAGGGAGTTAGTTTGCTGTATTGAAAAATTGCATGTGAAAGGTTATTACTGTCTTTATGCAAAATATGTGATGTCCTTTATAGGATAGAATGTGTGTCCATATATATCTGCAGGAATGATAATAGTCACAGGGAATTCAGAACTGAACAGGCTACTTCAGAACAAGCTACTTGTCTTACTAAATGAATAACAAGCCCGAAGCATCATAAGCCAATGGGAAAGAAAAGGTTTCAAGCTTTTCCTCAAGTTACCTTTTTAGGAGGGTAAACTGCTCAGTGTGTTCCCTGGCAAGTGCAAGCCTTTTCAGCATTGTAGCATACTTCATGCTTGAGAAGTTGCTCACTAGCTATTGCAGTAGCTGCAAAATCTAGCATTTCTTTGCTAGACCTGACAGTAGCGAGTACATTGTTTTTGTTGACTTCTTCATTGCCTAATAAGGCTTTAGAATATACTAGAGAGTATTTTCTTTAGTATTCAAGGCTATAACCAATAAATATTGATAACCGAAACTACAGCTATGGATTCAGACCTCTCTGAGGAAATGTTACGCATCTTTTGTGGCAAGTGTGACCCCACACAGCTTGCCATAGTGCTGAATCTCTGTTGCAAACAGGATTTCTTCACCTTTGCTTCACCATTGTCTATGTCTTTGCTAAGCTGTGTTGCTTGGGCCAGTAAACCTGCAGTTTGCCAGGAGTGTTTACTTCTCTTGCTGTTTATATCTTGTCATTTTGTTTTAATTAATGCAATGATACTCAAAGCAAGAGGTGATCTAGCACCACAGAAGAGGGCCCTGAAACTATGATCCTGGAGATACCCTTGTCTAAGTTATTTTAAACACTTGTTTCTGAGTTTTGCTGTGGCAGTTTCATCTGCTGTTGCCAGAACTGATGAGTATGTCTGCAGATCTGTGACATTTCTCTGCATGGGTGGATCACTGCAATGACAGGTAACTTTTTTTTACTTTACTACAGAGTACAATAGTGACAGTGTTTACAGATCTTGAGGGCTAATCTTCAGCATCCTTTAAAGCATGCTAGGGCAAGGTTGCTGTGGTTTTCAGTGGTTTTATTTTTATTTTTATTTTTTTTTTGGCCAGGAAACTTTTGACACTGTTTCTTTCTTCATGTGCCTAAATAGCAGCCCCTATTTGATCTTTTCAGCAAGAATGAGTTTGAAATAATCAATTTGTTTGGGGCACTGTGTTTGGGGATTGCTTTTCTCCTAACTTGCTATTTTTTGCAAGAGTTGACAGGGAGGGAGGCAATGATCAAAGCTGCTATGCTTCCCCCATCTGGCCCATATTTAAACTTGTCTATGTAGCCAAGATGGGGCAGACACAGCCCTTATGACAAGCCTCTGATGGAAGGGGGCAGTTATATCCCTCTGCTTTCATGATGCGTTAGTTGTGTTATGTGGGGCAGCAGGTGGATTCTGACTGTGCTGTTGGTGGTCTGGGTAAGAACTAGAGTTGGCCACTGCTTGACTCTCAGCTTGCCGGACTTTGTGCTGCCCTGCACTTGCTCCACTCTATCAACTGTGCGATACTCTGTGGCCCTGAACAGCCACTTGATGTTCATGAAACATGTCAAGAGTAGCATGCAGGCTTTGGTAGCCCCTTAGTAACATGATAGTAATGCTATGTTTTGACATTATGTGTCTTCAGGGGAGTGATTGTATGTGTGAAAGAGATCCAGCTAATAATATCTTAGGTGGGCTCTAATACACAGGTGTCTGAACTTTACACTTTACAATATTATAATACAGAAGTGTTTCTCTTAATAACCCTGATTATCTCCATAATGGCTGCTTCCTTAGGTTGTCCAGATGTTTAACCTAAATTTGAAAGTTTTACATACATGAGTGCACTACAGCTGGGGCAGTTCTTAGACATGACTTGCTGTAGCGAAACAACTTTGACATGCACAGTTGCACTTAGGTTGTTTCCAGGACATTCTGTATTTTCATCTCATCTTCAAGGTCAGGCTGAATGGGCCTTTGAAAAATCTGGTATAGGGGAAGGTGTTCCTGCCCATGGCAAAAGGGTTGGAGTTACATGACCTTTAAGGTCTCTGCTAACCCAAACCATTCTCTGATTCTATTATTTCAACTTGTGTACTGTATTCCCAGCTTTATAGCTTATTGCCACGGTGAATCTATTGTTATTTGTGCTTTGAACACTGTTAGGCTTGACTATTTTGAAATCAAGTAATTCCTGATATACTACAGAAAAGAAGTGTGCTGATAGTGAAATAACTGAGGGTCAAACTTCACTCCGGCATTACTGACATTTGGCCTGGTGGGAGCAGTAGATAAAAGTGTGACTCAGGAGCACAGGAAGTTTTATTTGAAGAGTAATGGTGGGTGGTGTCCCCTGTCATGGGGTGGGTGTGTGGCTGTCTGGTGAGGGGAGCTGCATGCTGTGGTTGCTGCCTGCCTATGTAGGAGGTATGTACAGTTGTCCCGCTCAGCTTGTGGCTGTTTATACGGGCTGTGGGAACCTTTCAAAAGGTGCTGGGAATGACTGGAAAAACAAAAGCTTATTTAGTGGCACAAAAGAAATGTTAACGTTTTGATCCTTCTCATTCGTATTGTTTGTTTACACTGCAGTGTGGTGGGAACAAAATTGATCGTGTAGGTTAGGCAAGACCTAGCAAAGATTAAAAAGGAGAAACTTATCATTAAACATTTTACACTTCCTTTCATAAAATTTCAAATGTCACAAAGGTTGAAATGTTATGTTCACTTGGCCTTTATGGGGTTGTCATTTCATATTGTATTTGACCTGCTTAGTTGTTACTGGATGAAATGGCTCCCAACAGCTTCTCCTACCCATGCCTCTCCCTACAGTAGCTATTGGTTTAATCTTTTTTTTTTGCCAAGATTATTTAAATTAATTTTGTGCTATTGGTTTTCTATCATTTTAGTTCCCTGAATTTAAGTGAGTAGGGAACTAAAAAGCAGATTGGGTTGGCTCAGTGTGACATGGAATGTGCCTTAGAGCTGGCATGGGGGACACACAGCTGGCAGTGAATCCTTTGGGCACTGTCTGGCCATTAGATCAGCTTAACTGTGCCCTGAAACCTCATGGTTGTGGTTTGATGATCTGCTGAAACCAGTGTGGAGTATGTGCTATAATCAAAAGGGCTGATCTTGTTCCCCTGTCCCTTCTTTGCTTTTGTGGTTGTGCTGTCCACTTCTGAAATCCAGCTGCTTATGAACCAACATGAGTGCTACTCTTGCCTGACTTCTTTGCCTTTTCAGTAAGGAGAGAGTGGTATTTACCCTTTTAATAGCAAGACAAATCTAAGTAATCTGAAAGTGTTTACAATGCTTATACTAAACTGCAGAAGTATTGTCATATGTATCATGCTATAAACTATATGCTATAAACCACCTTCAGCTACTACTGCCAATTCAGCCTTTAACATAGAGCATGTGCTTGATCTTCAAAGGTTTTTCCCTTGAGTTCGCTTCATATCACAGTCATAAGCATGCCAATCTGGGCAGACTAATCCTTTTATTCAGTAGAGCTACATTTAACACCGTGATCAAAGCTACAATGTACAGAAATATTAGTATTCAAATCTGTAAAACACAAAGAAAACAAATTGTTCTGTGAGCAATAGAGCTAACAAAACCTAGTTTCCTGTGGATTTCTGCTCTGCTGCTGTATCCCATCACTGCAGTGACAGTTCTGATTACTGTCCTTTTATCTCCTGCTATGTCCCTTATCACTATATGTCAGATCCTGTAGCCTGACTATTACCACTCCCCATATAACCTACCTACTAGCTGGGTAGAGGCAGCATGTGCTGGGATGATTGCAGAGCTGTGCAGAGCTATGCTTGGTGGCTGCTGCCAAAGGAGGAAAAAATTTGCTTTCAAGAATTCTACTGATTGTGAAGCTGAGAGTTTAACTTTTGTTTTATTCTCTCTGCTTATCAGTTGTCATATCCAGAAAAGCAGTAGGATTTCATTATAAGGTGTGTATATCTTTCTTTTCAGAATCACTTTTCCTGAAGATGTATTGTGGCACTGAAAAGCTTCATGTGTAAAACTTCAAGTAGTTCGGTTCTTCTTTATGTTATTTGTGATGCTTTAACCCCAGTTTAGTTGAATATATTATTTTTGTTATAAAAATCCAGTTAAACTCAAGGTTCTTAGTGCTTTTTTCCTTTATGTTCTTCTGTATCTCTCAGTTACAATCAACATACCCAAACTTTCTGATGGTTTTTGTCTTTCCCTTTAAGATGCCTGTTACTAAATGTCATATTTTTTAACTTTTAGTTTAACTACATTTCAAACCATTTTTTATGCCTGCCTAGGAGTGCTGTATATTTACAAAGTGCCTATTTAAAATGCTGTATTGAGTTTGTAATGTACCGATTACAATATTCTCCAAAATATTTAATACACATCCTAATTTTTTTATTTTATTGAGTATTATTCTTCTATGGACTATTAAGAGTCAACATTTTTCTTTCTGAATTTGTTGTTAAGATCTAGGAAGTTAATGAGTAAAATATTCACCTGGACACACAATACCTTGTTCATTATTTTCTTTGTGTGTCATGTATTTCCCATTTTATCTAGCTTGGTTAGACTACATGAAATTGTTAAGGTTCCTTATCTTAACCTTAATGGCTTTTATGTGAATGAGTTTTGCCACTTTTCGCTTTCTGGACCATCAAGGAATATGTGTTGCGGTTCTAGTGCAGAACAATGGCCTTCTGCTGTTAACCCTTTTCTGCAAATTAACAGACCACTTACTGCTTTTTCTTTTGATGCTTTACTGCTGTCATCTAAACAGATGTTTTCCCCTAGCACCAATATTAATTTTACTTAATGGCCTCTTGAGGCTTTGAGGGAGGCTCTTTGAAAGTCTTTCTTTCAGCAGTTTCTCCCTAGTTCACTGTTGTTATTATAAAATTCTACTAGCTTAAAAAGCATAGTTTCCTTTCCAGAAACCATGCTGTGTAAATTCTCTGATATCAACCTGTATATATTTTACAATTGTATTCTCCAAACAATTGTTTCAGCTAGCTTGCTATGCATGAATGCCTTATTTGTTTGTAACACATTAAATCATATTTACTCTCTCTTTCAAATGTAGGTAAGTATTGTGTTTTCTCACATTCTAATACTGGGGGATTTTAGTAGGAGGTGAATGTAATTTTTTATTACTTATAAATATTTTTTCTTCTGTTCTTGTGGAATCATTCAGTTCTGATGTCTACTAATGAAATGAGAAAATGCAAAAGTACCATGTTTTCTCCAGCTGAGGTGTTGGTGATTTTGGTAGGTTTGTTAGCTCTCCTCTACTCTCGCAAATTTTGTAGTGGAGTGGTAGCAGCTGAGAAGCTTGTGTGCTCAAGTAGCCTTTCTTACACTTTGAATGCAGTATCTAGGAGATTTTGAATTCGCGTGGCAGAAACACTGTGAGATGTGCAGTAGAAAGGGAACAAACAGGCTATAGAGGTCTCCCTAATTAGTGAACAGGCACAGTGTCCTGTGACATATTCTTCCATCTATTTGTTGTTGTTTCTTTGTTTTGTTGTTTTTGTTTTGTTTTTTGTTTGTTTGGGGTTTTTTTGTTTTTGTTTTTGTTTTTGTTTTCAGGAAGGGAAACAACCTGCAGATAAACCCAAAGTGAGTTGTTTGGCTTTTCTCTGGAGAAAAATGGCAACTGGGATTGTTAGTAGTGGAACTATTCTGTTGCCCAGTAAGCGCCTGCACAGATACAGTGTCTAGGTGTCAAAGCCATGCAACTGCTTGTAACTGTTTTAGTGAAGAATAATCAGTAATTGTTGTTCCAGTGGAGATATAATTTTGTAACTAATATTTTGAATGAAAGGTTGAGCTCATTAAAACATTTGAGTGTAATATCTTTTATCAAGATGGCAGTTTTGGGAGAAGTGTCTAAAAGTTAAATACTTCTTCTATGTTTTAATTGAAGTGTTCTGTTTTAAATTGTGTTTAACAAATAGTTTTAAGTGTATTCTAGAAGAACTGGCCCACTGGATCGCACTGGCCTTCTTTGTTCTTTCTAGCCTAGTATTCTGTGTCTGATAGCCATAAAGGAGAAAATCTTGCCCAGGAACCCAGAAGTTCCCTAATTCTTCACATGACCCATCTCAAAAAAATGTGTAAGTGGCTGCATGGGGAACATTGAGAACAATATAAATTTTAGATGCTTTTCATTTCATGCTTGTTCTCCAGCTACTTTCAGTTACGGAATCTCTGAGCCAGAGGTTGTTTCTGTTTATTCAGAAATTCTTGAATGATTTCTCTTCTGATAACTTTTACAGTTTCTTCTCGAACTCTTGTAAATTTTTCATCTCCATTGCATCCTTTTGCAACAAATCCCACAGATCTGCTGGCTGGTGCCTGAAGAGCCACTCGTTTTGAAGGTGGCTTCTCCTCGCTTCCTTAGCTACTGCCTCACGTTTGTGATGTAGGGAGCAATGAAGAACTACTATTCTTTGCCTTTCATGTCACTTGTCTCTGGCATAGTCCCTTGGAATGGGGGTCTCTGTTCCTAAAGAGACCATTTTTTCAGGTCCCAGTTCTTAAACAGTTTTTGCTGTAACAGCTCACCTCTGTAAGATGACAGATGCTCCTTTACTATGTGATTTTTCTAGTAGAAATGTAGAGGTACTGTTTGGGTACCAGTGCTTACTGGTGTTTTATCATCAAAGTCAACCGTATGAATGGCAACTGCATCTGAAGTTCAGGCTATGCTGGGGGCATGTTTGCTGAAGAATTGCTTGACCCTGTGAAAATGATGGGTAGTCAAGTAAGGATGAGGAATTCTCCAGGAAATGGCAATTCCTGTGTAGTTGTTCCTGTGGTCATCTTTTAATGTGGTTAGAACATCAGCTTAGCAGCTCTGAAGTTTCACTCTATTGAGGTTATGTATAATGAAAAAAATAAACACTGGGATCTATCTGAAATGATAAATATCAAGTTTCCCATGTTAGCATTGGAACTGTTGCAACCAGGGAGAGCAAACAAAAATTCAGCTCTTGTAATTGAAATTTTTTTTGGTCTGTGGTGCTAAGAGCGCATTGTGAACTTCAATTTTATTATCATCCCATGTGAGTACTTTTGTGAAGAAAAAGAAATTTAATCCTTGTTGGTTCTCTATATACCTCTAAAGCCTTTATTTAACTGGGTGATTTGTAGATCTATACAAATAGGTTGTATTTAGGAATAAGAATCTAGAAGAATAGATTATAGAGTCTGTTTCTTAAACACTCCTATGAATGTATACATTTAAAGAATTAATTATTTATAGAAATATATAGAAAGGTTCTGCAAGCAACATCTTGAGGTTTTAAGGTGTTAAAAACATGTAACAGTGTTTGTTTAAAACACTAGTTATTATTTAAGTTATCTAAGCTATTTATATAATCATCACAGGCTTTTAAAATTTTTTGAAGATTTTTTTTTACTGTTAAATTGACTGCTATCATGGAGGAAAAATCTAAAGATACTTGTGAAGCATTTTAACTCAATAGTTAATTTTCTGTTGCCACTGTCATATTAGCTCTTTTGGAATATAGGTGAAGATAAGAGAAATGAAATCTAGATCTGATCCTGCAGGCACTGGAGTATACACTTAGATTTGGCCATAAGAATACCTGTAGAAAGCTATGCACTTGCATAATGTTTGCTGCATCAGTAGCTACAAACGTAAATTTGTCAAACTTCTTAGTCGTGTACTTTCTTTGCTTCAGAAAAGAACTAATTGTCAGTTTTCCATCGATAAAAAATCATTAGTCTAAGCTTCTGTTTATTTACTTGTAAGAGCAAGAAGTAAATCTCTGAAGAATGGGACTTTTCAAGTATGCTTAAGTCATTCAGAAACATGAATTCCACTGCCTTTGTACTGTGAGAGGAGTAGAATTGAACTGAAGGAGAGGATTAATTTTGGAAGTTAAGCAAGCTGAAAAGTGCCGTTGATCACAAATATCAGACAGTGAATTGTGTTCTTGATTGATTCTTGTATGAATCTCCTCAGCCTAAATGAATATTAGACTGTAGAATTGTTGGAAGACCTGATTAGGTATGGGCAGGGAGAATTAGCAAAATGTGACTTCAGGACTTAAACAGGAAAATACAATGTCTAAATTATTTTTAATTGCTGTTTGAAAGTCACGTGTATCCTCGCTCAAAGAGAATGTAAGAAAAGCATTGTGTAACTCTTTAGAATTAGTGTCTTTGCAATAGTTATTGTCCTGCTGTTTTCTTTGCTAGTGCATGTCAGTGGTGCAATAGTAGGCAAAAGGCTCCAAAGCTTTAAGTGAAAATCTTAGAAGATGGTTTAAACTTTACAGTTAACTAAAATGATCTATCTCTTTTTGCTATGAATTTTAATGGTCATTTGTTTGCTTCTTAACTACTCACTGATTAACTGTTTGTTTGGCAGGAGCTAGGAAGTCTGCAAAACTTGTTGTACGACTTGTTTCAGATATCAGTTGTTTTTCTGTGCCTTATCTGGCTGCTTGACAACTGTTTAATTGAAAAGTTTCACATGCTATTGAAGTGTTATTGTTAAAATAAGCACTTAATTCCAGAAGGACGATATAATCTCATGGCTTGATAGTGAGAGTCACAGTGTAGGGGGAGGGATGCTATCTCTGGCCTAGATAGCAGACTTGTTTATTTTATAAATAAAGATTATTTTTTTCTGAATAGCAAAGGGTAAAACTTTAGCTGATTGTACATATCTCTGATTAGGGACAAATATTTTACTGTCATTCTGTTACAAGAACTTACATTGATAATTCAAAGGCTATATCCAGTGTAGCAAATGGGAACCTTGTTCTGAAGAAGTTGCAGTAATAAAGATAAAACTTGATTTTTTTGTTTGGGTTGTTGTACGTATAAAAAAATCCAGTAGTTGCAGTGTGCTTGATGAAAAGATGCAGATGAGAAATGGCGGCAAAATAATTACTTCAGATTGCTTCTAGGAAAGGGGTGTTTCACTGTTAAATATGAGTAAGAGTACAATACGTTTTCCTCTCACATACTGTTTTGCTTTATTTTCTGTGTTAACATGTTATGCAGCTTCGATACTTGTATATTGCTGCTAGTAAAATTGTCTTTCGCAGGTTCTAAACATAAAACTTTAGAGGAAGTACCTGCCCGGCCTTTTTTGTCTAGCTGATGGTAATTGGATGGAATGTGGCTTTTTCTTTTTTCTTCCTGTTTTAGTGGCCCAGTCTCTAATCACATAATAATAGAGCTGACCTGTTAATGAAGCAAGTCTAGAAATTATAAGTAAGGAGGGAGACTTTCAAGGATTGCTGGTATCGTGCTGCTAAAGTTAAGGCAAAAATACTGATGTTATTCAGAGGAAGTTTGTGGCCATTGTCATGTTAGTGCTGGTTATTGGGAATAGTAACAAACCCCCTCCAGATAGCAACACTGAGTCCTGGAACTCAGGTTCAGACTTTGTTTCAGTTTAATTGAAAGCAATGGACACAAGTGCTAACAGCATTTTTGGTCTGTGCTCACTACAGCTCTTCCCATTTTTGTTTGTCAAATCCAAATGAATCTTTGAGTCCAAACTGAGTGCGCCTGTTGAATGATTTTGTTCTTGTTGTGTATAGTTGTGGTGGTCACTCGGTTGTAGTGTTGCACAGGATGCTTTATATAATGCATTAATATGATGAATTTGAGCTCTTGTCAGGGGATCTCTTCACCAAAAGCCTTAACTGTTTCTGATGGCGAATAGGCAGGAAAATTTGTATCGCACTTGCTGTGTTTTGAAAAGTCAACACAAAGGCATTTTACGATCAGTTTAAGGAAGTGGAGAAGTTAACAAATTTTAGAACTTTTGAGTTGGTGATTTTTAAAGAAAGCATAGTTAAATGCATTCTGTGAGGTTTCTGGTGTTTTGTAGACTAACAAAAGGTTGTTTTATTAGTAGCTTTAATGAATAAATTGCTTTATTGGCTTAGACATACTGGTTGCTTTGTCGGTCTAAACAGTTATGGGTTCTTGTTTCAATTCACCATTGTGCTAGAGTAGAGAAGTGATAGCCACAGACCTTCTGTTAAAGCACAATAAAAAGTTTTTTGTGAAGAAGGAAAGTGTGCAGGGAAAAGAGCAATGCAGTGCTGTGTCTTGAGTTCAGCAACATAAAAATCAAAAGTACCATATACCTCTGTTGCTTTTTTCACTAGGTGGCTCAGTGTAGTGAACCACCTGAAACAAGAAAAGGCAGGACTGACTATGTGAAGGCTGTTTTTCATCAAACCTGTGTGTAAAGAAGGAAGGTATTTATGTCATAACTGTAAGGAAATATATTAAGCAGGTACTCATTCACTTCTGAATGGAAAGTGTATTAGTCTTCAAAAAATGTCTGTTTTTACTATTGATTGTCTGACTTGTTTATGTTTGATTAAGTGATTAACACACATGACTTAACCATAGCCTGTGCCTGAATTAAGTGACCTTGTTTTATTTCTTGAATTACTTCCTAAGAATTTATTTAAATGAGCAAATAGCTTTTTTTTATTTTTTCCTCCTGGCTGTATGCTTAAGACACAGAAGAAATTTGTTAGATGCTGTAGACTTTTGTTAATGATAATAATCAGATCTCAAAGTTGATGTCTGTGTAATGAAAGGTTGCTATATCAGATGGGATGACACTGCATCATTTTTATGGTTATCAGCTTGCTTTAGAAACTTATCATATTGCTAATTAAAGATGAGCATCTTCCTGTAGCTAGAATAGTAGTTTTGCAGTAGAAGTGGGCGATTCAGATAGATTTGTGAAATGTATTTACATTATATAACACATGAAGTTATAATGATGATTAAAAGGATTAGGGACTTCCTTTCTAATGAAAACACTGTATGAAACCAATTTATCATTCTCTGTAAATACTTTTTATTAGGGATGGGGCGGTACAGTGCAGCATGGATGTTCTGTAGCTGGCTGGTTTCTAGTTTGCAGATTTGCCCTAGTCATTTGGTGGGAACAGCTGCTGGAATATACTTTGCACTTTAGTTACACTCTAGAGTTTTGTTGTAGGTATTGTGTTGTATGCTTGGTGGTTATAGTTGTTGGGTCTACTTTATAGTGGTAACTATTTATAATACAAATAAAGTCTTCAAATTCCTTTTTTTCTCATGGAGCAGTTTTGTACCCTAATATGCTCCTAATTTCTCAGGAAAATATAAGTTTTCCCTGCAACAGTTGGAGGAAAACTATGACAAGCAGTGAAACTGCCCATGCATAAATTTATCGAGATTTCATTTTTGAGACGGTTGTCACTATAAACTTGTTTCTGAGATTAGGAGTGAAATTGGGTGAGCTTGCATAAGAACATGTTGAGGAGAAGCAGCCACACTGAGTATGTGTTCAGACTGTGCATTGCTGATCCTGGTCAGAGGGGACCTGGGTTGCCGTCATGCTCTCATGGTTAACAGCTATAGTTCAACAGTGCTATTTACAGGAAGTACCTTTGGACTTTCTTTAGTTTTCTTATGAATCCTATAGCATCAAAATGTCATTAATGTAAAATTTGCATGGAGGAAACTTAGAGCAGAAAAAAGAGCACAGTTTTTTGTTTCCCCTCCCCGTGAGGAGCTGGTAGGCTATTTGATTGGCACTGTATGCAGTTTCCTCTTGCCTGTCTCTTCTGGTTACTGCCTTCCCCGCTTTTCCTCTTTCTCTCTGGTCTTTTGGCATGTGCTCGAGGTTTGTTTTGCTCTCTAGTGCAGTCTTGCTATCTTCCTATCTTCTTTTGGCTGCAGTTTTTTTTTTCCTCTACCCCTTTGCTTGTCCAGTTCTGCCCTCCACCCTTGTTTTACATTTGAATGCTGTTAAAGTAGTTTTATACATCTTCAAAATATTTTGTTTTCTTTGTGGGCATAAAAATTAGTTGAGTCAGCCCCGATTTTTAAAGGAGCTGCCCCTTCCAGAGGTCGTATTAGCACCCAGTTCTGACAGCTACTCAAATATGTTCCTCAGCAATTCTGTACCTGTCGATGTGTCTGTATCTCAGTTTCCCAATGTGCAAATTTTAAAGGTGACTTATGTCCTCAGTGCTGTTTAGAATCAGTTAAGGTATCCAAGGATTTTGACAGTGCAGCAGTTACTATAAAAGTACTTTAAGAATAGTCAGTATGGCAGCAGTTGACTAAACACAATTCATATTTGTAAATTCCTTATGTCCAAAGTATCCTTAGGAGTGATGGAATTGAAGATGCTGTGTAGCTTCAAATAATGTTTTAACCCTTCGTACTACTCTCTGGAAACTTGTATTTTAACAGCCCACTGTTGGGAACCGGTTTTGAAGCTGTGTTGATGTTATGACTGTACCACTCTGTAACTGGAGTATGTGATAGCAATTGATGCCAGCTGTATGTGAAAAAGAAAACTGGCAATTCTAGTGCAGTTTTCACTGGAAAGATAGCTTAAGTAAACATAAAGCAATAAAACAAATTGAGGAGTTTTAGCTGTCTAGAACTGTGCTGCAGCTAGCTTTTTCATTATACATTTCTTCGTCAATATCAGCTTCCTAAACATCCAATATTGACTGGCAGCCCACAAACTGCATATATTGAAAAAAAAAGATACGACAAACATCTGTTTGTTTTAAAACCAGCAGCCATCTGCGACATACAATTAAACATGTACTGTATAGCCCTTAGATATCACTGCCTCTATACTAAAGAGAGTGCATTTGATATTAATCTTTCAAAGCATATACCTCAAAACACGATTTGTAAAGAGAAATAGTAAAATTTTTGACTATCAAGCATGAGTCACAAGAAAAATCAAGAAAAATCCTTACAGTGATGTGCATTGTGGCTTGGAATCTATACAGCAAATGACTGAACATTACTAGCTATAGTGGGAAACGGTACATGGAAAAAATTGCAACACTTTTCTCTAGCTTCCTAAATAATCCTGCATCATGATCAGAGCCAAACTTTTTTTAGGTGAATTTGCATGAAATACTACTAGGCCTTGCAGAGCAACAAATGCAAAGCTTGCCAATAAATCTTTACCTTCCTATGGCAAATATTATTCTCCTCCCTGCTAAAATCAGCAAAATACGTGGGTCTTACATATTCTCACACCGGAATAAAACATATTGAATATAGGTTACCAAATGTTGTTATAGGAGTAAAGGGAGGGAAAGCATATAACTGCTAAGCACCCAAGTGGAACGCATATCTAGAAATGAGAGAAGACCTAACCACTCTATTCTTTCAGGCAAGCAAGGTATGAAGAGAATATGGGTAGTAGGAGTTTAAGCAAGACGTGCCTAAAGGAACATTCAGAAGACAAATCTGTGTTTTTAAGTATGGGTTTATATAGCCTATCCTGGCCTCAAGAAAGGAGTTTTGTGAAATTGTATTAATTTTCTCCTTCCTTTAAATTTTCAGTATATCACATGTAAATAGCAATTGTCTATTCTGCCCTTCTTACATGACAAATGCTTTTTAACTTTGGCCATTTTCCTAGAAAAATCTCCATTTCAAAAGTTTTCAGCCTCCTCACATTAATTAACATAGCCCGGGTGAAATCAGAACTCATATTCTCAATTTGAAGTTGTTCTAAAGGCTGTTCTATGTTCTTATGAAATCTGGCGGTTTTCTGTGCCTAGTCTGTTCAGTTGGAGTAATAGAAGAAACTTTATAGGTTAGAGCTTTTAGCACTTTACTGAATCAAAATTTTTGTCTTAGAAAAGTCAATTTCACTTAATTTGAGCAAAACATTAACCGGGCCTTACAATGTTCAGTTTTCCCAGTTTAGGTTCAAGTTCAGCCTTGAGCAAGACTCTGGCTCATTGGTTTTCATAGGTCTTCTGCCTTGCTAATTGGAAGTTACTTTTAACGCATGTAGCTGCCTATTTCATTAGTCTTTTGGAGGTGGAAATACAGAAAGAGCAGTGGTGTGATAGTTGGAAGAACTGGGGTTTCTTTTCCTACCTTTCCAGCTTCCTCACTGCCACTGACTTTGTCTGAAATTCTCTTATTCAAGAGCATAGTATTTTATCCATTTTATCCATCATAGTATAAAATGAGAGTACGCATCTGTCACATGTTTTGAGGCCTTTGGATAAAAGCTGTTCTGAGTGTTTGTTTCAGGGGATCACAATTTGTGATGCCAGTATAATAGTACAGTTTTATTTCTTTGTGGAAAAGAAGCAGCATCAGTAGCTCACCATTCTGAGTTGAAAGGGCAGCCTGTAATTTATGTAATTATCTTCATATGTTCTTCAATATACATATAAATATTAATTGTTTAATAGGAGCAGTGACTTAAAATGAATTGCTAGCATATTCACTGGACATTGGATGCTTTAAGGAAATAAGTATTTATATTAATAAAGTGTTTGCAGGACTGTTTTAGCAGGTGCTACATTTGTGTGCTACTGACGTTATTCAAAATATGCTTAATAAAACATAAATATTGTTCTCATGTAATGAGTGCAATATCCGAGACAGAACCACAAGTTCCAAGTGAGATGTTACTCTGGTTAATGGTACACATCTTATGTTTTCTCAGTCTCATGGAAACAGCTTACTGCTATAGTTGCTGCATTAATCCATAATCCAATAAAGGGGATTTATTTGAGGGGTTGAAGGCAGAGAGGAGAAAAAAAATGTCTCTGTAGTACCCTATGGGCAACAGTGAAGCTAAAAATAAGATGGCGCTCTTGAATGGCTCTGTGTTTGCCTTTCTCAATGTTTGAGACATACACATTAAAAGTTTCATGGTACTCTGTAAAAACTTTACCAAAATGCTTGATTTTTCTGAGAGGAGATTTAGGACTTTTCTCTCTTCTTTTGAATATGAGATGTGCCTTATCTGTATCTGTAAGATGGCTCATTCATGCCTTATCTTAAAATGTTGCTCAATTCCTGTGTCTGAAACGAATTTCACAGAACAGCCAAGAAGACATTATAATTTTTTAATGCTTGAAAATTTCTTGTGCCATAATTATCATTTAACGAACTAGTGCTTTACTCCAATTTCCAGTGTATAGTTTAGATAAGAATAATGATTTTGAGCTCTTACAATATATAAAAGTCTGGAAATCATTTTGGTGCTCACATACGTGTCTCTTTCTGTGGGCCAAAATAACTGGAAGAAAGTTTTGAAGTTTTGAACAGGATTAAGAGTGTGTGTATGAATTAGAGGGCTAAAGTTTGTATTTGGCACCAGCCATCATGTGCAACCAAAGCTTTGAGCTGTGTACAAAATACATGGGCCTGTGGGCTGCAAGGAGAAGCCTGCTGACATCACCAGAGTGTAACTCACAAAGCTTTGGCTGGGACTGGAAATCTGCAAAAACTGTCAGAAGTGTCCAGGAGATCTTGAAGCAAGTTGAGGAGATTTGAAAAAATGGTTCCAGCAAGTTTTTCTCAGTTGAGTCTATGTTGTAGGTAGTAGTGAAGGGTGGGGGGGAGCTTGGCACATCCCCTGGGTCAGATGCAGCAGCAGCCAGTGGGCTGATTGGTGCCCTGGTCTCCAGCTCCTCATTCCTCTTAGCTGGCGGTGGGCTAGTTCAAAAAATAGTACATGTTACAGATGCTCCTGTTACCCACTGCATGAAGGAACAGGATCCTTTGTGTGGGTGGAATTACAGTCCCTGAATATGAGCAGAAGCAGAGCTGCAGGAACCTGGCCTTGGTGGGTGCTGGTGTCTGGAGCACCTGAGCCTGCTTCTGGTGCTCATCAACTTCAGAGTTTGTAGCTCTTTGAAAACTGTCAGGATAATTATACAGCAGGCAGCAGGAGGGTCCAGCAGGCAGTATGCGATTAGACAGGATTGGCTTTTTTTCTTTATTTCATTTTTGGGAATTGGTATAAAGTGTGTCCAGATTTTTGGAAGGAAATATTAATCAGATTGTAAAAATAGAATTCTTCTAGCAAAGACAGTCCTCTTTTTTTTTTAAACAAGATTAGTCAATTTAAAGTCAGTTTCATTTTTTACCCTTTTTATGCTTTGTTGTTGAAGTGGTACTTACTGGGGGAGAGTACTATATTTTTACAGTTTTAATTCTTTTCTATTTGTTTATTCTGACTGCTGCTATTTTATTAAGTCAGGCAGAGTGTTTTGTTAACAAACAAATGGGAAGTATAAAGCAAGTAGCCCTTCCTTTTCTAAGAAATGCTTCCATTATTCTTTCTTAGTAGTTAAAATGTTATGTCATGGGCCAAACTTCAGTTGATAACCAAGCTAGAAATGATAATAAATTCTTGGTTGTGGGAAATAGATAAAGTTACTGATAAAATTCTTATTTTAAAAGGTGCCTGGTGTCTTCTTCATAGTTGCCTTTTTTTAGTTTAAACTTACTGGCTTTGCTAACACTTAGAGTAATGCTTTCTTTTATTTTTTTTTCTTCTTTTTTTTAGTTGTTTTTGGTGAGATTGGAGTTTACTATTATACTGATAATAACTTGAAATATTGTTAATTGTTGGCATGGACTATAAAGAATTGAGTTTTAACCAATTAAGGTAGGATGATACATGTAATAAATACAATATTTATTTTCCTGTTTAAATACTAATGTCATGAAAATATTTAGATGGCCAGAGAACTGAAAGGTCTTGGGGAATGGCTTAACAATACTGCATATGAATCTGGATGCAGACATAGATTTATCTGTTAATCTGAATATCTCCATTTACTAGAGTATGGTACAAAATGCTGGGTGTCTATATGCAAGTTACCGAGAACCTGGGACATGTTTCTACTGAGAGTAGTTTCAAGAAATGCCTGTTTATCCTGTACCTTGTGGCAATTCTTAAAATTCTTAAATTCTTAAAATAATGAAGGTCTGAATCAGCTGAGTTTATATATGTGAGAAATTTTATATGTATATATATTTTTTCATATGTTTGTATGAATGGACCAACTGCTTCCAAGAAGTCCATTGGATTCTGGGTGTACAATAGAATGACAGATATGCTGCTGTAGACCAGAGGGCTTATTCTATTTGTGTGTCTCACAATTTTTTCATCTCACACATCTGTATGAATATAGAAAAAATATTAGATGCCTTTGGTAGAAACTCTTATCCAAAACCATGCTGAGGAATTTCTCAATGTTTATCTACTTCAGTGATGTTATAGTTGCTAGAAAGTGAAAGTCATTCTGGCAAAATATATTCTGGCTGCTGGTACAAGGCAAATAAACAGGATCTCTAATTTTCCATACCTGGTCCTGAAATTAGGTTATTCAAATAATTTGCAAGACCTTAGGGACTGTTAGGAGTTGCTTTGACACACCACTCTTTAATCTTATGCAAATTAAACCGAGCAGAAAATAAAATTGCAAACCCTTCTTAGTATCAGGGACTGATTGCTATGTTCTTCAGCTGTTTCAGTAGAACACTTGGCACTTTACCTCTTTTGGCATTGCAGATTCCCATTGCTGTAAATTTAGCAGCCTTTCTGCATAAATCTACATCTGTATTGCTCTGAGTTTTCTTTGTCTGAGTTTTCCTGGTCTGAAAAGAGGCATGGAGAGTACTGCCTTAGAACAATAACAGAGGATCAGTTTGTCTAATGTTAATTTAATAGCTTGTAAGCCATTAAAGGACTGATGTACAAGGTCAGTAATAAACATTTCCTTATGCAGTAGTTTTTCTTTAGTCTGCGTGAAGATAATGTTGATTACCCCTACCAGGAGAGGAAAGCTTTTGTCTCCAAAAGTATCATTGAAAAAATGCCTTGCCATTTGTGTTTACTCTCTCTTCCAATTGCAAAACAGAATTATTGTGTGAGTAGCTTGATTCGTTGTGTTAGAACCATTCAGGATTATCATTAATTACTCCTGGGAACTGTTGCATCTGGAAAATCTGGGTATTCCAATGTTTATAAAAAACTAAAAGAAAAATTAAAATCTTTTATAAACAAGATGTCACTGGGGGTAGTTTCAGACAGATTCTAGGAGAATGAGCCCTTGATGGGACCAAAAGATCAACATTAAATACTACATTTATGGCCTAGTAATGTTTTATATTTCTTGGTGTGAGGTTGTATAAAATTTCTTTCTCCTTCTCTCTCAGATTAGAGAGGTCCCTCAGGGGTGCTGTAGAAGCTTTCTTAAAGAAAACTGGGAG
Source organism: Rhabdornis inornatus (assembly GCA_013397075.1). Lineage (NCBI taxonomy): Eukaryota > Metazoa > Chordata > Aves > Passeriformes > Rhabdornithidae > Rhabdornis > Rhabdornis inornatus. Next base: position 298,073 of record VWZS01008947.1, on the reverse strand, counting down.
AACACATGAATGAATATTTAGGCTGTTTGGTTGGTTAATGTTTCCACCAAAGCCATCCTAATTGCATCCGCATTGTAAGCCTACACGGACATTCACAGATCTGTTAAATCATCTCCATCTTTCAAACAGGACAAGTGTAATTCATTGCCTTACTACTTTATGATTATCTGTGTAGACAGATGAAAATGCACAAATAACTTTTAATCTTTCACAGTGACCATAGATTGAATTTTTGTACCTTTGTAAACTTGAAATTTTTCTCACTGTAGCTTTGTATGCACACTATGGCATCCATTTGGTTTCTTCATGTTACTGCTAAATTGCTGAAATAATTTCCTCCTTGTCCAGCAGTTGCCGACTTTTTTCAGTTTCATTTTGTAGAACTGAACTTATATAACCACGAAGAATAAATTCAGATTGCACTGAAAATGTCCTCTAAGTTTGATTTGAAAGTTTAAAGGCTGCACAGATAGAAGTGAGGACCTAATTGGGAATTAGAATTTCTATTGCTGTATATAAAAATCAGAAAAGAGCATATCAACATTCCTACTCTACTCTCTGTTACTAGCTCTGATAATTAGCACCTGCTTTAATCCAAAATCTCACTCATCACATAGGAGCTATACACCAGTCTTATTTCCTCCTTCACTATGAAAAGGCAGAGGTAGTACCAGTAACTCAAAGATCTAGCTCTGAATCCAAGGTCGTCTTGACAGACAACCTAAAGCAGTTTGTTCACTTCCTCTTTGGATATGTAACTGTACTGTTGAGAAAGTAATTTTGGCATACCATGATTTTGCGTTGTGTATGGAGACAGAAGAGCTCAGAAATATGCAGCTGAGATTCTATGCCTGTGACAGTGTGGTAAGGATATTCTTTTGTTTTGTCTACAAAATGTTGCACTCAAAAATGTAGGTGTTGGTCAGAGTTCTTAACAAGATTTTTAGCTTCCATGACTCATGATAGGCAAACTAATAATTGCCAAATTTTCTATGTCAACTGTGATGTTATTAATAGAGGAGTACACTAGAGGGGCTCGACTTCATCCGTGTTCTGGTTTATCATCCATATAACTTAAGCTTTGCAGCAGTTACCTGTAGTATATATTGCTTTCAGATACGGAAAATAAAGCACACTTTAAACACTGCATAATGATGTTCTCTTCTGTCATATGCCCATAGTGAAGTAAGTTGATAAGAAGCAATGTGCTGAACTGATGAGGGAAAAAAACCCACCTTTATCTTTTAAAGATATTTAGGAAATCGGTGTTCTGAAGGGACTCACTCTGTTTTGCCTCTTCAGCCTGGAATAGCATTATTTATGTTTACAGAGAATTGTGATTAAAATACAGTTAAAATGAGTTTATTTTCTGTTTCAGGAAGCCACAGTGGCTATTAAGTCTGCAGCATTTCCTCCTTTATCTTCACTAGGGGGCACTACCAGCTGTGCTGCTAAGGCCTCTCCTGTATTTAGTGAAATGCTGATTAGGATGTGACAGTCTGTCCTGGATAAAATGTCACTAGAAATTGTATTAATTTCCCATTATCTTATCATGTGTGCTCATTAAGATAAATTAGGGGCAGAAGGGTCTTTGGACTTAAAGACAAAAATCTAGCCCAGCATCTCTCAGACTTGTAGAATCACTAAGGTTGGAAAAGACCTTCAAGATGGAGTCTAACAGTTAATCCAGCATTGCCTGATTCACCACTAAACCATGTCCCCAAGTGCCACATCCACACACCTTTTGAACATTTCCATAGATGGCGATTCCACCACTTCCCTGGGTAGCCTATCCCAATGCCTGATCACCCTTTCAGGGAAGAAATGTATCCTAATACCCAATCTAAATCTCCTCTGTTGTAACTTGAGGCCAACTTCGCTTGTCCTATTGCTTGTTATGTGGCAGAAGAGACTGACCCTCACTTTGCTACAACCTCCTTTCAGGTACTTGTAGAAAACAATGAGTTCTCTACTGAGCCTCCTTTTCTCCTGGTTAAGCAGTTCCCTCAGCTGCTTCTCAGAGGACTTGTGTTCCAGGCTCTTCCTCGGTTCCATTACCCTTCTCTAGACATGCTCCAGCACCTCAATCTCCTTCTTGTAGTGTGGGGCCCAGAACTGAACACAGGACTCAAGGTGAGGCCTCACCTGTGCCAAATAGAGGGGCACAGTCACTGCCCTGTTCCTGTTGGCCACACTATTGCTAATACAGGCCAGAATGCCATTGGCCTTCTTGGCCACCTGGACACACACTGGCTCATGTTCAGCTACTGTTGACCAGCACCTCCAGGTCCTTTTCTGCTGGGCAGCTTTTCAGCTGCTCTTACCCCAGCCTGTAGTGCTGCTTGGGACTGTTGTGACCCAAGGGAATGTTTTGACCTCTTTTTAAGCTGCTAGTGAAGGAAAGTCCATGTTTTTCGTAGTCAGTTTCTTTTGTCACTTTGTGATCTTGCCCTACTTTTTTGCCCCCTTCTTCTCAGTGTCATCTTTCTTTAAACTCTGTTCCATTTTTAGCTCTATTTGCTGTAAGCAGGACAAATAGTAATTAGTTTTTTCCTCCATGCACACATGCTTTTTGCTTTTAAAAGCGTGGGGTTTTCCTTTCCTCACTCTTGTCATCGAAGCCAGAGTGGATCTGTGGCATTGCCAGTGGTGATGGATGTGAGCATCCAGTGGTGAGACAGCTGCATTTAAAGTCATTACCAGTGGCAGTTAATGGCTCTGCTGGGTGGTACAATGCTCTGAGGGTAACTTGCATCTTGCCAAAGAGTGACTATGAAGTGTTTCTGTTGGCTGATTTGTGAAGGTGTCATCTAAGGGAGAAATATCAATATGATTTTTAATTTTTTTTTTTTTAGTTTGCAATACTTCATCTGTTGTTGAAAGCACCACTATGGAGAAATTGATTTTCACACTTATGGATTCAGGGAAGCTGGTACCTTTTTTGTACTTGGATTACTTGTTTCTGTACACTTCAGTATACAGACAGTGTAGCTTCAGACAAAACTGTGGACTAACCTAGAGAAGATTACAAATGATGGACTATTTTGCTGTGCAGAAGTCTGATCTCTGTTTTGTAGAACCCAGAATTACTTCTCTGTGCTTGTTCAGTCAGTTTGGTGTATTGCAGCGGGTAGCCTCTGGCCTGCTGGCAGAACCTGGCTTGCAGGAATGGTGGCTTCTGCCAGGTTCTCAGTCCTGAGTGGAAGGCAAGGATTTACAATCGTGTATGGCTACAGCTCCTCCCAGTGGCAGGTCCTTCTCTGCTTCTGCTTGCTGGTGTGGCAGTCCTGAGAAACACCATCCCACAGCATTTTTGCAGAGGTGGGAAGGGGTCTTTTTGTGTCTGACTGGTAGGATCTATAATAAGGAATGGGCTGAATATTTATAGCAGCCTGCTGGACAGAAAAACTGCCAGAAACATAGGTGTGGTCCCCGGCAGCATGCTCTTCATGCTGTCTCAATAGAGGTTTTAGAAACCGTGTGTCTCCACAAAGGACGGAATTGCTGCTGTTGTTTTGCACATGAAATCACCTTCATTTTTCCTGCAGAAAACATGACATTCATATTCTACATATGAATCATATGAATACACATAGTTAAACTTTTATCATCTGGCATCATGATTGCTGCAGTGTCCTTTTATATATGTTGACTATTGTAATTGGAAAAGCTCAAATTTTATTATTAGGAGATGGAACAGGACGGCATTGGGGAGACAGAGTAGATTGTAAAAAAAAAAACAAAACAAAAAACCTAAGGATTTCTGCAGCCCTTTTCTTTTCACAGGCAAAAATCAATCATCTTTCTGTATGGTATATCTATGGTGTATGTATGTTAATATATCGCTCTACAGTGTGGTACAGTTGATACACCACCACCATCGCCTTTCCCCCCCAGTCCTCCTTTCAGTTTCATGGAGTCATAAGGCGATTTCTTCATGGTGCCATAAGACGATTTAGGTTAGAAGGGACTTCAGAGATCTGGTCCAGACCCCCACTCAGAGCAGGACCAGATTAGATAAAGTTGCTCAGCATTGCTATCCAGGGTGAGTTTTTAATATCTCAAAGGATAGGTATTCCAGAGCTTCTCTAGAAAGCCTGCTTCAATATTTGGATGTGATGTAAGACTTTTTCAGAACACATAGTCAGAATTTCTGTTCTTGAAACCTGCATTTGTAGCCTTTGTCCTATCACTGTCTGTCTCCAAGAAGAGTCTGCCAGAGAGGCTCTCTGCAGGGTAGATTGTCAGTTATGTACAGAAAAAATACCTTTGTTACTTTTCTATGACAGTAAAAGACCCATAACACATGAAGGTATCTGAAAATATTTCTAGTCTATTCATTTTATGACATGAAAATTAGTATGTTGGACCTAGAACCTTATAAATTTGAGCACTGGTACAGTATAAGCAGCTCTGTCTGGTATAAATTAGTGTAGAAAGATGCCTTCTTCACAGGAGTTGTATCTTTCAGAAGGAAACTTATTTGGAATTTTTGGTATCTGGAGAGAAGTTTGTCTTCAGTGAAGCCAGGGATGGAGTAGGGTATAATTATGAGTAAATACTCTTTGTTCTCCCCACTGTTAAAACTAGTCTTTCACATTTTAGAATCTATTCAAGTTCTTATTTGGTCTATGCTACCTAATATGAAGCAAGTTGGACTCCAAAACTTTGAATTTTGGTCCCGCAGGAGATCTAAGCTGATGAAGGGAACAGACACCTCCCATCCTTTCCTTCAACTGCCAGCCAGCAGAGACTAGACTGGCAAAGCTCTTAGCTGCCTTCCTGAAAGACACCAGAATCATTATCCCTTGGAAGTTAATGAATGAGCTTTTTAAGTGGAGTTGCTCTTGCTGGGTTTGGCCAAGGGTCACACTCACTTTGGGAATACCATCCCCTTCTTGCAGCTTCCATGCTTTCATCTGTCCATCAAGACTGATCCTTATTTGGACCTTTTGTGTGCTTGTGTTATTTTGTTTCTGAATTGTGTTCATTGTTAACTTTGTCAGCAATAATACTTGGCAGTGAAAGGAAGGTAACTTAAATCAATGCTTTAGTTATTTCCAAAAGAGTTTTCATAAAAATAAATTTTTGATGATTTGACATATTTAATTAAAAAGGTGCAAAGGTGAAGTTGCCCAGCAAGTTGCCAGTTGTCTCTGGTTTAACTTGACAAGTAGCTTTCTTCTACAAACTTAATAACTTAATACCCTAAAATGCCCTATTTTTTCTTCACTCATTATTCTCTGTGAAAAAGTAATGTTTTTTAGTTTTGTTTTGTTTGTTTTTTCTTTTTTTTTAATAGAATCTTCTGGGACAATCAGTTTTTTGTTGATGATTAAGTAGTTGTAGTAAGTGCTGATTAATCAGTGTTATGGGTTTGGGTTTTTTTAATCCTTTTTGGAACTCCAGTTAAAAATGTTTATCTTTTTGTGTAATGTTTTCTATTGTTCAAATATTGAGACAGATGCATTTTGAATAATTAAATGAAACTGTACTTTCACTAAACTATTATGCATAGAAAGATCTGAGTGTTTTTTAACAAATTAATTAGATACCAATTTTGAATTGAATTTAGAATTCTGTTCTTTAACTTAACACTTCAAACAACACAAATTAATAACTTCATGTACTTTTTTCTTTGGGAATGCACAAGTACATTTCCAGGGAGGAAATGCATATTATGCATAATACTCCACTTTATTCCAGAGCTGAACATAATGCAAAATGTTCTTCAGCTATCAAAGTCTTTTTGCAAAAGAACACTGCAGCTAGTGATTTAAAATGATAGTCAGTCTTTAATGTTTAATGCTTGTGAAGAAAGTGCTGCTGCTTGTAGTCTTTTTGCTTAAATAGCCTTTGGGAGGGTGACTTGCCTATAGCAAGATAAAGCTGAAGAGCATATGTCATTGCCCCGACACAAAACAGCCTGGCTGTTTTGATGGTGGCCACTGCTTGCAGGGATGGCAAAAGGAGAACTTTTCCAGGATAGTTCAAGGACTAAGCTTGTCCTGAGACTGCCTGCTGGAATGGTCTTAATTGAGTGAGAGAGCTAATGATACAACAGAACACCTCTGCCTGTGTTGTGGACCGAGCTGCTTATGAAGCAGTTCCTCAACAGCTGCAACTTACATCCAGGCACTTTCTAGGTAAGCAAGCACCAATTTAGTTTGGGCCAGAAAGCCACTTTTATAATTCAGTTTCAGTTGCACAAAATATATTAATATTTAATAACATACTTGCAGCTGTCTCTTTAACTGAAGTTGTGAAGTATATGCTGATTTGCCTGCTACTGGAGAATGATTAAATATTTAGCTGAATATAAAATTCAATAGAAAATTAGTCTTAGGGGAAAAAATTAAGGGAAATGCTTCCTTAAATTTGTGTGAACTTTTGAACCTTAGGAAATGCTAAAATAAAAATAAAAACTTGCAATTAAAAACTGTGAGGAGGGTGGTTTGACATAGTTATGGGCATAGCTTGTACCTAGAGGTGATTATACAATGTTTTCTGCTCCTCAGTGCCACAATATTTTGGCTAATGGGTTCAGTATGTGACTGATTTACATTGCACACAAATTGCAACGTTGCGTTAAAAATTTGAGTAGAAGAACTAGTGGCTAAGAATATAAACTCAGTGGGAAGCTGAGAAAATATACCTTTCAGATTCCATGGAAAGTTCCTAAAAAATTTCAGGTTATCTGACATGCTCCAAAGATTCCGTTACTTAGCTAGGGAGGCTAATATTCAGTGTCTTTCATTGCAGAATCCTGGAATGGTTTTTGTTGGAAGGGGCCTTAAAATTATCTAGTTCTGACTCTACCCACTATGGGCAGGAAACCTTCCACTAGGTCAGGTTGCTCAAAACCTCATCCATCTCACCTTCACCATTTCCAGAGATGGGTCATCTGCCACTTCTCTGGGCAGCCTGTGCCAGTGCCTCACAATAATTACAGTAAATAATTTTTCCTAATATCTAATTTTAATGCATTATTTTTCAATTTAGAACCAGTCTTCCTTATCTTATCTCTTTATGCCCTCATAAAAAATCCCTGTCTAGCTTTCTTGTAGACCCCCTTTAGGTGCTGGAAGGATGCAATAAGGCCTCCTCAGAGCCCTCATTTTTTCCAGGCTGGACAACCTCAGCTATCTCAGCCTGTCCTGATAGGAGAGGTACTCAGCCCTCTGATCATCTTTCTGGATCTCCACTGACCCTTTGCTAATAGGTCCTCAATTCTGTTAAGTTGGAGACCCCAGAGCTGCATGCAGCACTCCAGGTGATTCTCACAAGAACAGAGGTGCAGAATCCCCTCCCTTGCCCTGCAGCCCACACCGCTTCTGATGCGCCCTAGAATACAGTTTGTTTTCTGGGCTGCCAGGTGCACGTTGAGTCATGTTGAGCTTCTCCTCAGCCAACACTCCAAAGTCTTTCTTCTTAGGACTGCTCTCAATCCATTCTCTGCCTAGCCTGTGTTGGTTCTTGGGGTTGCGTTCACCCAGGTGCAGGATCTTGTGCTTGGCATTGTTGAACTTCATGAGGTACAGATGGGCCCACCTCTCAAGTCTGTCCAGATCCCTCTGGAGTGACGATGTGTTGACCACACCACACAGGTTGGTGTTATCAGTGAACATGTTGAGGGAGCACTCAGTCCCACTGTCCAGGTCACCAACAAAGCTGTTAAATAGCACTGGTCCCAATTCCAGCTCCTGAAGTACACCACTCATACTGGTCTACACTTAGTTGTTGACCACAACTCTTTGAGTGAGACCATCCAGACAATTCCTTGTCCACCGAGCAGTCCACCTGTCAAATCAATGTTTCTCCAGTTTTGAGAAAAGGATGTTGTGCTTTGCACCTATCCTTGTCCTCCCTTTAATCCTGACTGACATAAGCTCTTGATCAACTCCTCACCCATCCACAGGCAGATCTCCATGCACTCCAGCTGACCACTAACACAGAGGATAACACCCCTCCTTGTCTACCCTGCTTGTCCTTCCTAAAGAGCCTATGTTCTTCCATTCCAACACTCCAGTCATAGGAGCCATCCCAGCACATCTGCATGGTGCCAATAAGATCACAGCTAACTCTTTTTGGTTATTCCCTGTAGAGAAAAGACAAAGGACTCTGCATGATTCAATGTGAATCAAGCAAAAGCCATTTATTGTGCCTCTAAACATTGTTTATATTTACTTCTTATCTTTGAGTATACAGTCATGCTTTTTTTTATTGGTTGCTCTGCTTTGTCCACATATCTTTTAATTGGTAGCTTTATATTGTCCACGAGGTAAGCGCGTGCCTTTTTTCTTCATCTAATTGGTTGATACTATAAGTGTCATTTTACTCAGTTTGACACCCCTACGTTCTGTCAGCAACTTCCTGCTTCTTCTTGCAACATCAGCTTTTTTACCCACAGAGATGACCTATTTCAGAAGGTTTAGGCTGGTTCATTTAATATATGTCCATTTTCCTGTAATATGATCCTACAATTCCCCATACTGCCTGCGTCAGCATAGAGGCATTTCAGCTGGGCCCATGATAAAGCCATTTTACTGGCTGAAATGGCTGGAAATGCCTTGTGGCCCCATTCAGGTGCTCTCTGACTGACCTGTGATCCTGTTCCTGGCTCTGGCTTCTTTTGCTGGTGCTGACATCAAACTGGTGTAAGTGGGATAAATTGAAGTTCCTCACCCCAGCACTGTTGGTTTAAAGTCCTCTTCCCTGGCTTGTTGAGGCTATGACTGAAGACACACTTCCCTTCTCTGACAGATGGACCACATCAGCTGCTGTTAGAACCAGGTTTCTCAAAGCAAGTGTCACGGTCCAGGTAGCTAAGCCCCTGGTGGTGGTACCAGTCCTGGAACCATTTTGTGATTTTCCAGATTCAACTAGCCCTTTCAAATCCATTTGACTGGGAGGATTGATTATAAAAATCTACCTGTGCTCCAGAGTTCCCTACTGTCACTCTCAGGGCTCTATAATCCTTCATACTCCTCACTTCTGGTTGTATCACTGGTGTCCATGTGAAACAACGTCAGCAGACAATAGTATTTGTGTATTTTGACAAAGTCATTCCTTGCTAATGAAATATAGAAGTTTAATGTTTTTGTAAAAATGAAACATTGAAGATGCATCAATTAGAAGGCTCCAAGACACATCAGTTAAAAAGCTCCAAGAAAACACATAAGAGAACTTCTCCTGGCGTCTTGTTGATTTCTGTTTTAGTCACTGAGAAATGCAATATTTGTGCCCCGATTATATCTGATTTTGTATCTAATCTAAACTAAGCCAGTTTGGAAGTTTAGTGCCTAAGAGTTTTGGGATTACTTGAATTTTTTCTGTTGTGGAATGCATGAGACACAGGGTGTACTAGCCATCCTGAGGAGTGGATGCAGCAGATCATAACAGCATTGCAGCTGTGACAGGATAGAAAAATGAGAGTAAAACCAGGCTTGTTGTACAGTGAGGGGCAGGAGAGGAAAGAACGATAATATCCCTTATTAGACCAGCTAACAAAAAGGGAGGGAGTGGAATTTTCTAGTGTATGAATTCTTAGGTGTAAATGGAAAACGGTAAATTGGTTACACTGATTAATTAACTAAAGCATTTAATTTACTTGAAGTTGATTTAGTTAGATTATGGCACACAAAGGCATGAGCAAACTGTGACTTCACCTTGACTGCATCCTTAAGCACTCTATTTACAGTGCTACAACAAATGAAATGGGGTTTGGTTTGAGGCTACACAAATGAATGACAAGTGACTCTCTTTATGTCCTAAAAGGTCTTGGTGTCATTGTCACGTTCTCACCCACTGCCAACTAACCAAAAGAGGAAAAAAGTGAAGGCCCAAGCAATAAAACATTAGCTGGTCTAACAAGATCCAGTGCTATTCTGTAGGTTTTATGTTCTTCAATATCACATTCAAGAAATGAATGGGATACTGAACTGGGAATGGATTGCCTGGGATGCATTGTACAAAGTATATCCCAGCACTGTGTCTTGATCTTGCTTCAGGGAGAAAGTTGTTCCTGAAGTTTGAAAACCAATTAGTCACAAATTCTAAAGATGACTTGTAAATTGGATATTCTGGGACCAAAGATTTTCAGAATTTTAAAGAAAATGAATACTTTGGCTTAATTATAAGGATGCAAACTGTTAAAAGGCATGTAATCAGATGTGAATTTTGCAAGATTCTTGTATTTCTGCTTTCAGTTAATAATTGTAAGTTATTAAAGCTTTCATGACTTTGTATGGCTTGCTTCATCTGTTCTAGCTGCTTACTGCAAAGTGGTTGCAGGAATGCCTGTACGTAAAACCAGGCTCCCAATATGTGCACAGGGGACCTCACTACTTAATTGGTCTTTCACATCTTGATATCAATTAAATCTTGTTAACATACAAGAAAACAAAGAGCCTTAAAACAAAAGAACTGGTTGTAATTTAGAAGTAAAATCTGATTTTGGATTATGAATATGGAATGAAGTCTGTTTAGGATGTTACATTGATGGTTGATCATTCTGTATCACTAGGGTGCTTGCTCTTAGTTCTTCCCCTATGATGGTGGGTCCAGTTGCTGCTCTAATGCAATGTCAGCTGTGGACAATTAAATGCCTGTAGTGCTTTAAGTAGCACATCAGATCCAGCTCAAGCTTCCTCTGAGCAGGGTTTGGAATGTTTATTGCTGTGACTTCACAGTTTTTGAGTTTTCTTCTCCCTGGAAAGCTGTCTGCAGCATGTCAAACCCCTTAACAACTATTTCTCCTATACTTTGGTCACAAGAAAAGGAAGCAAAACTACAGCCGGTGTTAGCTGTCTTTATCTTGTCCTGCCTTCAAGAATCGTATCCTTCCTTTTCTATCTGTTCTTTAATAATATAGTAGGTAAATAACTTAACTTCCTTTACCCAAGTGCCATAAGCAGTTTTATTGACAAGGGAGTGAGGAACAGAGCAACAAGTTATTTCATCAGTGGGGTATATGACATCCATGGATTTGGTCATGCTTTATTTCCTGTGGTAAACCTGCTGTCTCAAACAACAACATCCCCAACATCTTCCACTGGCTGTATTCTCCCCTCCATGTCACCATCCCCCTCTGTATTGTGTCATGAAGTCATGTGCAGCATAGCACACTGATCTAGATTGACCATTTTATGAAGTGTGGCCTTATTTTTTTCCCTGTGTTTTTTATCCAAATCAGAATTTTCCTATTTTTCCCCTGTCTAACTAAACGAACAATTATACCTCTGTATTCCCCTGTGTAAGGGAGGAGGAGGAGTTTGAAACAAGGATTCAATGACTCTGTAACCTGGCATAAGCAACAAAGCTTCTAAGATTGAAACTAGTGTTTATGTTACAGTTTTTAAGCACTTTAAAGTAGGCAGTGATACTGAAATAAATTCTGCTGATCAGCTTCCTTTTGACTTCTAGGAGCATCTGTGCAGTGATCTAGACTTCAGAACTGTTACAGGATAAAATTATTTCAATAACATCTAAAATGCATGTGCAATCTACACAGATTCTTCTGCCAGCACAAGACCAAGGGTGACATGGGGATGGAAACACTTGAGAGGGGAATTAAGTATGTTTTTGAAGCTAGTGTAAGTGGTTCTGCTGCCACTGCCTGTCAGCCTGCAGCAGCCTCAGGTGAACTTCCCTGTCATGAGCACTGACACTGGGCTGCTCTAGTTCAATAAAATTCAAGATGTGACTAGTGGAAGTTAATGCCCCTGTGCTGCTGTGTGTTTAACTACTGTCATTAGGGATGGAAATTTCTTCAGTTTTGTGTTCTGGCACACACTTAAGGCTTGTACTAAAGCATCTGTATAGCTGTTGTTGCTTGTGTTGTCTACATTAAGCTCATACATGATAATACCCCGATTTTTCTGCATAGAAAATAGATGGCATGGCATACAGAGGTAGGGAGAAGCTAATTGTCCTTTTTCTGGGTCTTGCAAATAAATTGATAAATACATTTGATAGTTTAGGAAAGATAAACTATTTCCTCAGAGCTTTTTTGAATCACTCTCTGCTTTTGACATAGATAAAAGTAGTAGAAGGTATATTAAGAGATTTAGTGTTTGCAGTCTGTCTCAGCTTGAAGTACAGGTGTCCTCTAGTGAAAGCAGAAACTTCCTCTGAACTGGAGAATGTAAACCCCCTCCCTCCGATTCTTATGATTTTGAAATTAAGGCAGTCTCAGGCAAAGATACGAGGATAGGAATAACAGTTCTTTAATAGTATGTACAATAAGACAAACAAAGCAACAACAACTATGGAATTAATAACAAACAGAACCAGAGACCCAGTTCCAGTTGTCTCAGCCGCAGGCACTTTCCCCTTTGGTGCAGTTCCTGTCACAGCCAGCAGGGAGCGCTGGTGGCTCCCGGTGGGCAGGGCAGGTGCGATAATCCCCCCGTGGCTGCAGGGGGCGCTGTGGTGCGAGCTCGGGGAGCACGCGGTAATGGCGGCTGCGTCCGAGACGGGAAGGGATGGAAAAGTGAGACTTTCCTTCATGAACCCTGGGGCAGTGTCAGTCCTGGTGCTCCAGCAGGACTCTTGGAAAAGCAAGCTGAAATGGCAGGGTGTCTTAGCAGGGCACGGGTGCGGGATCCAGCAGCAGAAGAAGAGGCAGCTCCCGTCTAGGCTATGGTGGTGATAGCAGCGACTGTCCTCATCTGAAGCCGAGAACAAGCGAGAGAGCAACTGCCCGTGCTCTCCTTTCACCTGCTTCTAATCTCGTGGTGTCTCTCTGTTCCTCTGAGAGAAAACTCCCAAAACCAGAGGTGTTCCCCCTCCCCCCTCTCAAGTACTCAGCCATTAGTGCTTCTAGGCAACTAAATGGGAAAAATTCCACGGGTGACAAGGAATAGAAAACCTAACCTCCAACACAGTAATAAATATGTAATGTCCTCATAGGTTATTCCTTGCTACTCAACCCCAGTTTAAGAATGGGTATACTATGTATTTTTGTGAAAGAATTCTGCACTGCATCTAAATGTATGCAGATTTTTTTGTTCGGAGGAGGCTAACGAAAGAGTGTAATTTCTGCTTATCTTGAGTTAGATTGTACCTTGTTTTTTTATCTATTTCACTTTTAGAGATGAAGTTCATTTAGTTCATTTAATTAAAATGTGGAGTATCCTCTAGGAAGTACAGTTTGCAAAATGCCCACCTTGTGTGACTGATAACTTTGGATTACCTTAAATTTCTTTTTAGCTGGAGGACACAGTTCCCCTTCTAGGATTACCAGATGGATGATTTCATATGAAAAGAGTGAACAGGCAAAGTGCTTTTTTCTCTCTTGCATCAACGTCAGTTAATGTTTTCTGCTGTTACATGCAGCCCGCTTCTCCTGTTGAGAAAGCTGACAAGGGTATAGAACATAATTGTATTGTGATGAACTTAAATCTAAAGTAAAAATAGTTTTTTAAACTTTCATAACCTCCTGGTGATAAGCTAGCATTTTCCCATGTGATTCACTCATACAGATTGTATTAACTGTAGCTATGGGTAAAGCTGTGCAGAAGGATCTGGACCATGACTTCCAAAGGGTTAATGAAAATACACTTGGCAGTGAATAAGGACTTCAGACAGAGTATTGCAAAAGGCAATGTTTATAGTATATATTTTGCCTTACTGTAAGCCTGCAGATGGGACTAGAATTGAGAAATGGGAAAAAAATATCTGTTATGTTAATGTTGTTAGCTTTTATTTGAAGTAGCCAGTCTTCTCTGAGTTTCTAGTGTCTCAAGCATAATAAAGGCCAATCCACTAGTTTCATGCAGCCTGAAGAGGACAGAGGATTAGAATAACTCCATTGTTGTGGTTCTTAATTAAATGTGAGATATAGTGGAAACACTCATCTTTGTAAGGCTCTCATCTTTCTTGAACTTTGAAACTGACTTTTAAGATTTCCTATTTGAAGTATTCCTACTGGTTAAACAAAAAGTGAAGGTCTGCTGTCTTTCACACCCTGACATGGATAATTTCCATCTCTCTTGCTTTTGGTGTGTTATTTTTTGCTTGTTTTGGCATTTTCAAAAAATGTTGCTGGAAAATTGAGTTTCATAAAGCTGACTTTATGCTTTAAAAAAGCATATCTGGTCTATGAAGACTTAGATTATGAATGAGAGTAAGTTGCATTTTTATAATAGTACGTTCATTTTGAATATTGCTTGAAATTACAGTGAACAAAAAGAACTGCAGGTCTTGCTTTATTGTGGGATTTGACATGATAATTTCTGTATCAAATGGTTGACTGTTTTGCCACAGATCACTTCTTGTGTTTTGCCTTTTTTTCCTAGAAATACACCTTGCTGGATGATGTGGTATTTTTTTCCAGTAACAGGGAAGGATTGTGGTTACACCTTCCTTGTCACTTAGCATGACCTACCTGTGAAGAGGCAGTGGAGTCAGTCTGCTGATATTCTGTAAACATCAGGCTTTTGTGACACATAAGATTATATCCCTCCCCATTTGCCCCAGAGCAACAAGAGAACCAGGGGTCAGATGCAAAGTCTGGGCAATGTTACTTCTGGTAATGCTACATGAAGGGTTTGAAAACAGCCATTTAAGATTCATATTTCAGCCTCACCAGGCCAGCAGCATTCTCTTCCAAGGGTGTAGCAGGAGTTGCCTGGTTGTTATTCTGTGCTGTTTGAGGAAAACTTAACCATCCTGACAGAGGTGACAGTGTCTGTATTGAGAAGCTGGTTGTCCTCATCCTTGTTTCCATCAGTAGTAATGGAAATGAGTGGCTCTGAAATTTGCAGTCAGATGGCAAGCTGCTTGCCCCCTCTTGATTTTTATTGCAGGCTAAGGTGTTGTAGCAGCATCCCTCTTTCCATAAGATGACAGTTTTCCTTTACAGTATTGTGGGATTTTGTTTCTCTGCCATTGCTTGAAAAGGGGTAACTCTTATAGTCACCTTAAAAAAGAAGTACCAAGCATAAATTGATGGTGTTCCCTTGTTAAATAAGCATCTATCCTGAAACAAAAGCTCTGAAGGAAAGAAACATTCAATGCTTGCCCTGAGAGTAACCTCTGAGGAAAATATTAACTATTTCAACACTGGGTTGTAATCTGGAAGTCAGATAAATGCCTATCCCAAACTCTTTCCCAAAACTCTAAAGGAGGAAAATCACCATTAGTTAAAAACAGGCACATGGGGATGTGTTCAATGACTTTTAATACTTATGAGCTAATTTTTTCAGTATACTGAGTATGTGCAGGTAGTATATGGTAGTATGAATTTGTTCTTAACCTGAAGCATTGCTGAGTTTTTCTATTCAATTACTTTATAATCTCCAGCTTTTTCTGGTGCTGTGTAGAAAACTGTCTTTTACATGTAGATTTTATGAAAGTGGCAAGAAGAGAAGGGAAAGTAGAGACTACTGAGAGTAAAGCTGTAAGTCTGTTCCTGGAGGAAAGGAACAGCTCCTGTGCAGATGTCCCTGTGTTTAGCTGTAAGAGCTCCATACCTAATTGGGTGCGAGGGGCTGCTGCTGCCTGTGTTCATGACTCAAGTGTAGGCCTCCTATCTAACGCCAAGAGCCACGTGTTTATCAGCAGCACCACTCAACCTAAGTGATTTTAGCTCCCAAGCCACATTATGAATTCTGTTGCTCTTAAGCCCACTAGAAAAGGCATTCAGAAATTTGCCATTGGATCATCTCCTGCTCTCAGGAGACATCCTCACAAGCCCTGGACTGATTGCCCTCATTAGACTGTACTCACTGTGTGAGCTAAACTCTTATTGTCTCACAAAGCTGGAAGATGGTAGAAAGAACTTTCTCATGTTTTAGCAGGTGCTGGGAATTGTTAAAGGGGTGTGATTTTTTTAACTTAGGTTGTCAGACCAGATGAAAAGGTAAATATAAATCCACTAGAAAGCAAAGTTAGGGGAAGTAAGCTAGAGAGGCAAGACCAGGGGCTGGAGGAATCACTCAGTCACAGTCAAAGAAATGTTGGTGATGTTGTGGGTTTTGTTTTGGGTTTGGGTTTTTCTCTTGCTTGTTTCCTTGCTTGCCTGCAATAAAGGCACCTGAACACATGGAGTGAGAAAGACCTTGTTAAAAAACTTGTAATCAGCAAAGGAGATCAAGTGTGAAATGGGGACCTTAGAAGGTGCAGCCAGTGCTTGTCCTTCATAAACTTGTACAAATTGCAGTTTTGGAACAAAGAGTTGTCTTTTTAATGCTTATATTGTTTGTTTGTTTTTGTTTATTTTGTCATTTCTCTTGTGCAAGAGGGGAAAGTATGAGCCTGAGTTTGATTACCCATTCATCTCTCCCCACCCCAAAAAGAAGGAAGGGGCCTTGAGAAAAGCTGATGAAGCTGAAAACCACCACTTCTGTTTCACTTGGGTGAAATTGGACATACTTTCTTTCCTATAACTGCTTTGAAATCTGTCTATAGCAGGGGCAGTGTACTTGTCTATTGGTGTTTGTGATGGTGATGGTGTTTTTAAAATTTGTTTTGTTTTATTATCTCTGAAATGAGAACGCAAACACCCGAAAACCATTTTCAGGTCTTTAAGTTGCAGTCTTGAAAGCTGAGCAGATGATGCAATTTTAAAAGCAATTTGCTGCTTCTCCCAATGTAGGATTTCAAAGTTTTTATTACCAGGAATAAACCTTCAATTGGAAGCTATTTTATCTTTTACCTATATACCTATTGTACTGGTGTATGAAAGCAGTCTTAGTTCTTTCATATGTACCAATAAAGCAGCTTTTGGATTATAAAGAAAAATCTAGAGTAGGTTGAGTTTACAGAGCTACAAGTTCTTCTATTATCTTAATTAGATTTGTAAAACTTAATTCAGATTGCTGTCATCTCCCTTTCAAGAAGTCTGCATTCTGATCTTGTGGTAATTTTTTGCTATGCACAAACAAATGTATTCTGACTATATTAAAAGCTGGGTATGTATTGAAAACAGCTTTTATTAAAAAAAAAAATTAAGCAACAATTTGAACGCAACTTAAAGAAGATCCATTCATTTGAAGGAAGCATACAGCCAACCCTTTTCTTGGCCAGGTATTGAAAGGGGGGTTGCTGTGCATGTTGGATTTATTTTCCAAGGCAATGGAACTTTCAGCAGACAGAACAGGGGATCTGGCCATGTTGTGTTGCAAGCTCCAGGGTCTCTGGTGCTTCCAACTTTCTTTTGGAGAGTTGCCTTAAAACTCATTTGCTGTGTGAAAAGTGTGTTCCATCCTACTAACCCCATTGAAGTTTCAGGTTCTCTTGCATTCTCTTATTTTTTTCTAAATAGGTAACAAATAAACCTGTTGGCTTTTTTCAGTTTGAACATCTTACTGTGTATCAGGTGTGTTGTATGTTGAGACCTTTGCAATAAGTTTAGACATTTAAACTTTACAATGTCTTGTATATAGTATAGTGATTTCATCCTAATTGTTTATTATTAATCACAGGCCACTTTCCACCAGTTCGGAGTTGTATTAGTTTGGATATTTGTTCACTAACTATATGTCATAATTTATGTATTGTTTCTATATGTGTATCTATTCTGCACTTTTTTTTTTAGTTGGTACTTACACTTTTCATAGTGTACTGTCTTTTCCACTCTGAATCCAAGTGATATTTCATTGGTGCTTAAGAGTGTGTCTAGCTGCTTGCCTATTGAGATTTTGCATACAGGAGAGCATGGCCTTAGCAAAAAATCATGTCTCCTTTGCATTTTTTTTTAAAGAGAAACAGTCTGTGGCTTGTGATGAAAATATTGCAAGAAAGATTTGTTAGCATGATAAATGCTAACATTTATTAAATTTATTTAATAACTTATTCATTTAATAATTTATTTATAAAATTTATTAAATAAACAATTTATTATGGTTTATTTAAAACCATAAGCAACCCTGCTCTGTTTTGAAGTTTGGACTTGACCAAACTTTGTGGAAGTCATGAGAGCTAAGATAATGATGCAAATTGCTGGTATTCTGAAACGTAACCACCGTTCTGAGGATGCTGAGTTCATGACTCTGTCCTGTCAATGAGTATTATGGAGAACATCATACATTTATTACTTTAGTTAGAAACAGGGATGTAAGAAAAAGATTCATAGCAAGCAATTTTAATTTCAGGTGAAACATAGGGAATAAATTTTTATTGGAAGTTTTGTTGATCAGGCAAGAAAAATAAAATAAAATAAAATATAGTGGTAATATAAATGTAAATTTTAAGCAAATCTATCTTCATGTTTTAAGTGGCACTACAGGATGTCTTTGGTGAGGGGAAAAAAGTTTGTTCTTCCATTAACTATGTCACTATGACTAGGACTTAAATTCTGCTGTCTACAGATAGAACCACCACCTCTCATCCCCCCGGCAGGGATGAGGGGTGATGGTTCTATCTGTAGACAGCAGAATTTAAGTAAAATTACTTTGATATTCTTAAAAATATTAATTTATGTTGCAAATACTTTTTCTATGAAGCCATGGCTGTCAGTCACTGGCTCTATCTGCATGCACCAGAGGATCAATAGTGCATTAAGGAAGCTGACTTGAGGAGGAGAAGGATTCATAAATAATAAATAGCAGGATGCACTGCTGGTGCTTCATCTCTACACAGAGTAATACTAATTCTAGTGAAGTACCCTTGCACTTCCTAACGCTATTAGGCTTGAAACCATTATCCCAAATATTGATGCTTTCATTTAGTCTGTTTCTTGTTAAGAAGTATGTCTGTGTAATCCTTAACTACAAGCTGTCAATGGAAAAAGCTAGTCTGTGTATCAGAAATACAGGTACAGTAGGAACACTTGTATAAGGATTGATCTGTAGTCCATTGAGAGACCAGGATTTGAAGCAAGGGGATGTGGGGTTTGCTTTCAACATTTTCTTAGTCCTATAAAAAATAGATGCTTCTGTAAAGGGACTTTTGTGGTATGCAGGACATGTGAAATGTTGAGCATTGGAGCATGATCCTTGCACTTTAAATCTGTGCATTCATTTTTTCATTAGCTCTCTCTGCTTCTACATCCTGCACATTGCTGGCAAGCATACATCAGCAATAAGACTTTTCTTCAGTAATGTGTCTGAGATATCTCTGAAATGTGGCTGGTCAGAACTATAGCTGCTTTTTTTGGAAGTTGGTTCCTTTCAACATATTTAAGTAATTTCACCAGATATTACTTGAAATGTTCTATATAATGTGCTCTTTCGATGAATAGCCATGTAGAATCAGCACAGGAAGAGCAAAGTCCTTGGCAATGCCAGCTCAATTCCATCTGCAGATGAGGATTTAAAATGCTATGCAGCAGACAGTACCTCCAGCAGGCGAGTAAAAGGTTACTGCATTATTTTGCTTGTTTGCATCTGTAGTCTTTATGGAAGGGGATTTTTTTTACCATTCAATTTGTTGTGCAAAACTGGAAATCGATTTAATAGGAACATAAATATAAAAAGGGCAGAGCAAGGTGAAGGGAGAGGTTCAGTTCAGCTTTAAACAAAAGAAAAGGAGGGAAGAAGAGAGAGAGAATAAAGGGGAGGGGAGAGAGCAGGAGAGAAATTAGGGTTTCAGTGCATTGTGCAAGTGCGTTTTTTTCAGCTGCTTTCACATCATCTTTCTTAACCTTTTACTTGTATTTTTCTTAACCTTTTACTAAAAAGGATACTATTGAACAAGCACTGATAGCTCTATAAATGTAAGTGACAATTATTTCAAGTCAGATTATCCCATAATCAGGTTAAGCAGTTGTGTTAATGTGACACCTACTTTCAGGAATAGTATTGCATACCATACCGTCTTAAACCAATTACAGTGAGATTTTTTACTATATTATTTTCATTTTTTCCTATGAAAAGGCAAAATTATATTATTTTGTGTGTTAAACTGGGGGGTATCCAGTGTTGTATTTTGAGCAGAGTATACTTCTTTTTAAAGGTTAAGAGACCTGTTTATGTCTCATTGCTCATTTGAATCAGTTTTGCATTTTTTGTTTTTGTCAGAGCAAAGAGCTCCTTGAAGACTTTGTTAAAGCTGCTTACACAGTCTACCTCTAACTTGCTCTGAGATTTGGTTGTGGTACCTTTGGACATTCTACTACAAATCGTTTCATGCTTCTTTCTTCCTGGATTCAAATTTGTGTTGGCTTTTCCTGATGTTGTTCTCACTTTCCTAGCATTGTAGCAGCCATTCTTATTTCAGAATGTGGTAGACCTGGATAGCATTTTTCTCATGCATTCTTACTTTCCAAGAAGACTTTTTCACCATTTCCCAGACACTTCAGGTAGTCAGTCTGACAGTGTAGCAGTCAAACGCTGTCATTCCCCTGTGTAATTGGAAGGTCCTTTTCCAGCAGAGGCATTTCACCAGATTGGCAAACCCAAAGATGTGCAGGCAAGCAGGCACCTGCCGTGTGCTGTGGCACATGGTTGAGTGTGTGGGGCTGCGCGGGGTGGGGCGCACGGCTGTGGGCTGGCACAGCTTCCTCTGGCCATGGCCGAGGCTGGATAGGCTGCGCTGCTGGGGAGGACAAAACAGATTGGAAGTGAACAGCAGCCAGTGAAGGACTAGACAGCAAGCAGTTTTGAGAGATTGCAATCCCTGAATTTGCTCCTCTGTTAGACAGCTGTCTTTCTTTTTGAAGCAGCTTGCTTTGCAAAGAAGAGAGAAAAATGCACCTGTTTTTTAAATGCAAGGTATTACTTGCTGATGAGATTGACTGACTTTTTTTTGAGAAACATTCTTCTTTCTTTTTTTCTCTTTTCTTTTTTTTTCTTTCCTCTCTGTTTAGCAGTCAGGGAGCTGCAGAATGAGGCACCTGGCCAATTTTGAGTGTTTATGGGACAGTACTGGTCCTAATTTCTTTAAGAATAAACTTGTCTGATGAGCAAGTCAATGTGTGGCTGTGGCTGCAGCATTATTTCTTCTTTAATGAAGAGGCTGGGCTGTTCGACCTGCTACTCCAATCTTCTGTCTTGCAGTCATACATCAGAGCAGTTGCAGAGAGTATCCATTGAATGTCTCAATCAGCCGAAGAAGGTAATTATATTTTAACTATGCCATTAAAAAGATGTTGTATAATTTGGATTTACATGATGGAAAGACAAATTTTAGATGTTTTTGACAGTTTTCTTGACCTTGAGTAGCTATCCAATATCATTTTGCCATTATCAGGTTATGTAGCAATAGAAATGTACTGCAGTAATTGCTTTTGTAATAGGATCAGGTGATTTACTGGATGCACTGACAACCACTTGCTTGCTTGTTCTGAAACATGGAGCACTCTAATGGATGTTTTGATTGTGGCCTCAAGTTGCTCTGAAACTGCTAGATGCTCAATATATAACATCTTTTTTGTCAGCCTATCCCCTTTCCTGATGGCCACATAGAATACATGAACACATATGCTTTATGCATTCCCTGAGAGTTTCATCCATGCTAAATGTAATCCAAGTTTGTGGATTACATTGTTGTCTATTCCCTGCTAGAGAAGGGTATAGAACAGCTCTTTATGATTTGCTATTAAATGTTGGAGGTTTTTTTCTGTTAATATGTTATGCTTAAAACTGTCTACAGTTAGAAAACAAACCAAACTGAACTGAACAAAACCCATTCCATATAAGAATATGGATTTTACTGTGGAAAAAGCCATTAGGAGCTGTGATCCAGTGAATTAAATTGGGGAGCTTAATTGGATCTACTTTTTGAATCAATCTGTTTTAGGATGATGAAATGTTGAACTCTTAAGAGCTTTTAAGATACATAGTACATCATTCCCCTTAATTGGACTAATTGGAATGTAGTATTAGTACAAAGTGTGCTACAGTGATTATTGATAGTTTGTATCTAGTTCTTTTCACTTTCTAAAAAGTAGTTTATCCATTATTGTGAAAGAATAAGCATGCCCTTTTGAGTTCACTGTTATTTGCCATATCATATAATAACGAAAACTTAAATACAAAAAACCCCCATTGAGATATTAAATGGCTTTTCATTGTTGATGTGCCCATTTTGGAATGAAAACTGAGAGGGAAAATGTTACATCAGGAAGTAAAAAATTCTCACAGGATCTCAAAGTAAGAAACAGTCAAAACATAACTTCAGTAGGCTGAAGTATAGAGGATGACACTTGCTTTGGCTGGAGGACATCAGTATGCAGTGTACAATAGGAGGTTGAACAACTAGGATGAAACACATAATTTCTTGCCTGATTTTCTATATAGTGATTTCAGTGGCCTGAAGAAAATCAAGGTGGCTGGATTAGAAATTGTTGAACCTGGTTATAATTAAACTGGAGAGCTCCTTCAGCCAATTCTCATTTGATAAAAAACAGTGAGCAAGAAACATATGATTTATACCAATTGATTTTAATTTTGTTTCCCATTTATATCTCAGTGAAGGTAACAAAAAGAAAATTGATTCTCACTCATTTATTTCATTTATAAGAAGAATATACTACTATTTCCATGCTTGCTCCTGTTGGGTATGGTTTGACATTCATATTCTTCTTGGCCATTTGATCTGTGTTTTTTAATGTTTGTTTTGGTTTGATTTTTTAAAGATTGTGAAATGAGCATGAGTCCTTTTGCAGAAATAGGTTTCTATCTCACCAGCTAACACATGTAATTCCTATCCTTACACACCCAGATTCATATTTCTCCAGAGTTGAAGATGTTTTTTCAGTCTGAAAGAACTAACGTTTTGTTGGAATAGCAGAGTGAGCCCAAGTGTGCTTTTTGAACCTGAAGAGGAGAAGTGTTCAAAGGTGTTGATGGTGTTAGGGGTAGCACTTTAGTGAGCTTGGGTTGCAGGATCTACTTAGTCATTATTGCGTTCAATGATTTGACTTTTAACATTCTCACAGTGTTTCAGCTATTTGTTTTAAATTGCTTTAACAGGCAGTGGGAAACACAGGTATTATTTTAAGAGAGAGAATAATTAAAAATCACTTCCATTTAAAGAAGTTAACTTGATGAGAAAAATAAGCTTAAATAGATTGCTTTTACTTTGCTTTTATTTTTATATGTCTTTTTCAAGGTTAGTTTATACTACATGGAATTTTTATGACCATAATGTTGTATGTCATAGAAGTATTTGCAAGAAAGTTGATGTGATCTGCTGTGTTTTGAGTTCTAAACATGATAAATAGCTAGTGGAATGAGTCTGACGTTCAAGAGAAAAATCTTTGTGAGTCAGTGACAAGAGTAGTTGAAAAGAATTACATTTTTCAGAGAATGCAGCAAATTAAGTTCTTTTTGTAAAATAGTGTTTTATGTGCAGACTTGCACTTGAAAACACAACTGTGTGAAACTGTAACTAGGGCAGGGAAAAGGGCATTTCTGTGGAGAGTGACATGTTTCTGAAATGTCAGTGAATAAATATGTGCTGCAGGTACTGTTGTGCTAGTGGAGCAGAAGTAATAGAGCTAATTGAATAGTTGTTGTGGACAGGTAGAGAAACTATAAAAGAAAGGCCTCATAAAATCAAGTCTGGTCTGCTAAATTAAAGCTAGCCTGTCACTTCTACACTTGCAAGTTCCCAGGCAAAAGTAATCTTGGAAATGAGATTTCGTTAATGCAACAACCTATTCTTGGTGAGAAAAACAAGTCTGCACCTGGGTAAACAATGGATCTGTTCCATGAGAATCAGTGAAGAAAATATGTAAGCAATTGAAGAATAAAGACATTTGATGGACGAGTAAAATACCTTTTACTTACCAATAAAGTAATTGGCAAGAAAGCTATTAACCAATTAAAGTTGCACATGAGGTCTGTAAAAACTGTATAAAAATGCATTATGTGAATAAAGAATGGGCATGAAGAGAATGGAGTCTCAGCTGATTTATTACAGCAAATAGTAGTATCAGAAGTGTTGAAGTTGTATTTAGCAGTTTAAGAATTCAGCTGTAGACTCACCAAAATGCCTCTGGCATGTGTTGCTGACACTTGAGTAACACAATCCAAGGTGTCACTGCCCATGGCCACGCACTGTGTCCCAGGTGTTACCTCCCAGCTCCTACCCCACAGATGCATCCAGGGCAGATGGGGCAGCTGGTCCTTATGTGCAGCAGTAGTGTTATTTTAGGTCCTGGCACCTCCTGGTGCTCTGGTGCTTAAATAACAAAAGCCAGCACTTTGCCAGATTTAAAATGAGTGTTTCTGTCTTATTATTCAGCCAGAAGATGTTTGTAGTGGTAGCCACTACACTAGCCTTGAGCAGGATTTGTTTTCCAAAGAAATTGTCATGAGAAGGAGACTTTGAGCATGTGAAACATCAAGGTAAACATTACAGTAAAATGGTATATTAAAATTACAAAGAAACTGCCTTTATCTTAAATGGTACATTCACTGTTGAAAATTAACCTTGGTAACTAGGTGTCAACATTTGCCAAAATTGGTGTAATTGTGCATGCTATTTAGTGAGATGATTTTGCAGACTTAAAATATTACACACACAGACTCACAAGGTTGGAAGGGACCTCCAAGATCATAGAGTCCAACCCAGCCCAACATCTCAACTAGACCATGGCACTGAGTGCCACATCCAGTCTTTTTTTAAACACATCCAGAGATGGTGACTCCACCATCTCCCTGGGCAAACAATTCCAATACTTTACGACCCTTTCTGTAAAAAACTTTTCCTAATATCCAACCTATATTTCCCTTGATGCAGCTTAAGACTGTGTTCTCTGCTTCTGTCAGTTGCTGCTTGGAGAAAGAGACCAACCCGCATCTGACTACAACCACCTTTCAGGAAGTTATAGAGAGTGATAAGGTCAGCCTGAGTCTCCTTCTCTCCAGGCTGAACAACCCCGGCTCCTTCAGTTGGTCCTCATTGGGCTTGTGTTCCAAGCCCCTCACCAGCCTTGTTGCCCTCCTCTGGATGCACTCAAAGCATCTCAACATGCTTCCTAAACTGAGGGGCCCAGAACTGGACACAGCACTCAAGGTGCAGCCTCACCGAGTACAGGGGAAGAATGACCTCCCTGCTCCTGCTGGTCACACTATTCCTGATCCAGACCAGGGTGCCATTGGCCTTCTTGGCCACCAGGGCACACTGCTGGCTCGCGTTCAGTTGGCTGTTGACCAGTACCCCCAGTTCCCCTTCTGCCTGGACACTGTCCAGCTATACCATACCCAGCCTGTCGCAGGGAGGTGTTTCCTCTGCGACCTCTCCTCTGGCTTGACCGGGTCCAAGCGTGGCTAAATAAACGGGATGGGTATGATGGTGTGCCTGAGAAATCTTTTAATTTTTCTGTGACTGTGCGGTCTGAGAGGCAGCATCCAATACCAGGGGGAGGTGTCAGACTTAACAGTACATAGGGGTATCTGAGGGCAAAGGTCCACTCACAAACGAGAGCTAGGAACATGTCTGGGCATGCTCTTACATGTCCCCACAAGTCCCATGGTTTTAGCCTCCTGCATCTGCAGGGTATGGCCCCGACCTTAAGTCTAAGGCTTTGCTTCTCAACAGCTCGCCTCCCAGGGTCTCAGATTTATGCTCTCTGTGTAGGAAACCTGGGCTAAATTTTGGTTGATCTCAGCTAATTCAATTGCCACACCAGCCTATAACGTTGCAGGGGGTTATAGTGGCCAAAATGTAGGACTCAGCACTTGGACTTATTAAACTTCATCTTTTTGGATTCCGCCCATCCATCCAACCTTTCCAAGTCTCTTTGCAGAGCCCTCCTACCTTCCAGATGATCAACACATGCTCCCAGCTTAATGTCGTCTGCAAATTTACTAATGAAAGACTCAATACCCTCATCCTTGTCGTCAACAAAAATATTAAATATTGTATGTTTAAAGTGTCTCTCAAAGTGTAAGCAAAAAGAATCTTCCAACAAATTAGATGCCTTTATTGAAAAAACCCAAAATTAACCAAAAAAAAAAAGGGGGGGATTGAGAGAGTTATATCAATTTCATAAAAATTTATGCTTCTTACTTTTTACCTGTTTTAACAGAACTCTTGAAGGTGTTTCCCAGAGAAATACTTGACAAAGTGATGTCTCCTAGAAGATTTTTTCAGCAGTCTAGTTTAATTTGATTTTTCTGAAATATGTAGTACTAGATTTTTTAATGCATGTGCTGTTCTGCATAACCATACCAGCTTCTGTGGGATCCAGAACTGTTACTGATTGGTAACAGCATTCACAATAGAAGAGAACCCATACTTTTATTTACTGATCTCCTTCCAAAAATATAGTGAAAAAGTGTTGCTATTTTTGAATGCCTGTATAGCTACAGACAAAAGATAATGATCTTCTAAACTGGTTTTCTCACTCTGCCTGACACTCCAGATCAGCTGATGACTTAATTAGGAATTGACCAGATTGATGAATAGCTTCCCCTCTTCCACTGCAGGTGATTTCAGTAGAAACAAATACTAGTGGCAATGGCAAAATACTAGTGGAACTGCTACCAATGGCAGATTGTTTTAGGGTCTCACCTAAACCTAACTTGAATAATGTCCAGAATAAAATAACGAGACCATGAAAATGGATGCATGACATACCTTGCACTTCAAAATTTGTCACACATGCTTATTTTGTAAGAGTACATGCCTATTTTAGAAGAGTGTAGATGTCTCTATTCTTGCATGTAGAGCCCTCATTTTAAACTGGAAAAGTATCAATAGGGGAGAAGGAATATTAAAAAAAAGGAGTACTTCATGAAGTTGAATGAAGACTTGAGAACGCTAAAGATTGGATACCAAGGGTAGAAGCAGTAAATTAAAGAACTAGAAACAGGCAAGTGTTTTATTGGAAGTTAGAAAACCTTGCTGCAAGCCACTTTTTTATTATCTATGTGTATGAATCTTGCACAGCTGCTAATCACAGATTTTGTTTTACTTCTGCAGATAACATGCAGTGTGTGTGCATTTATACACATGAACAAGGGTTATAGTTGGGATTTGTGTTTTCTTGTTTGTTTCATGCTGCCTTCCAAATAGAAATTTATCATTAGAAATTTATTATGGGATCTGAGTGTCAGGCTTCATTCTCTAAGAAATAGAGTTTGTGATCATAATTCTTCATTTTAGTTCTAATGGGTTGTGGTAGTTTGACCTGGGGAGGAGAAACCCAAAGAGAAGTTTTCTCTGTGAGTACTCCCCTGGGAGTTGATGGTGACCAATTGGAGGCTGGTTTGGTTATTAACAGCGTGAAGAAGTAATTGGAGAAAGTTAGTTCGCTGCGTGAACACACATTTTGAAGGAGGTAATCTGGAACTGAGCCCTCTTGGCTTTTCTGGTAGCAGCGCAGGTAACAGGGCCCTGGCCTGGCTCCACTGCAGGCCTGTGGGCCTGGCAGGGGGCTGGGCCGGGCCCCCCTGTCTGGGGAGCTGGCATGTCCCGGCAGACAGAGAGAGGGAGAGAGAGGGGGTGGCCATAGACAGTGACCAGAGAGACTCAAACTAATATAAAAATCCCA
>VWZS01008947.1:173178-270605 GCA_013397075.1 Rhabdornis inornatus | reverse complement strand
GCAGAATCGTGAAAGTGAAACCACGAGAAGACTGTTTTCTACCTTCTTGTGGAAAAAATCCCTATAGCCTAACAAGAGGAAGCTTCTCACTCCAAAGTGAACGGAAGAAGGGACTGTTTGAGTTGGGAATTAATTGAAGTAGTTTTTTGTATGTTTGTTTCATTGTTATGAAGGTTGGGAAAGAGAAGGAAAGAGTGGTCTGACAATCTTATTCTGAATTTTTTTTTCCCTTTCTGTTGTTAATAAATTTCTTTTTATACCCTCTTAAGTTTTAGGCCTGCCTTGCTTCTACTCCTGGTTCTGTCTCACAGCAGAAAATGAGTATATTTTAATTAGCAAATCAAAACCATGACATTATTTGGTGCATTGGCCAGGAAAAACAAACTTAGACCAAGACAATTTTAAAGAAAATTAACTTAAACCAAAACATGGGTCTAAAGGGAACCTGGTAACTCCCACATGGCTAAATTTAGCTCTTCTAAGAATAATGTTTAAAAAAACACCAAAAATAAAAATCAAAGTATTCTTTTAGTAGAATAAAAACACTAATCTAGATATCCAATTAAAAAAAAGAACAGTTAGGTCTTTTTAGGTCAAAACCGTTGGTAAATTTAAAGCCAATTCTTCCTGTAAATAGATTTTCATCTTTAAATGTTGTATTGTAGAGATGCTGAAGACTGAAAGTTCCTATTTCTTGTGGAGATACCTACTTGCCCTATTTTGTGTATGGCACAGCAAAAGCAAGGAACAAGTCATGAAGTATTTCAACTAGACAAGCAGATGTGTCATTTTTACAGCTTATTTGGTTGTGCCATCTTATGGCTGCTTTATGTGTTAAGAGGTTAGTGTAATTATAACTGGAGAGAGAACACTTTACTGAATTTCAAATTATGATGGCCTATGATTTTTTGAATGAATGATGACTTATGGAGTGTTTTTTTGTTTGTTTTAAACTGGTCCCTCTCAGCACAGGTGGGCAGTTCTCTCTGCCAGCAGTTTAACAGTGAAGGAGTCTTGCAGGCCTAAGGGAGGGAGACTGAAGGTGTGTTATGTTAAATGTTCAGAAAAGAAGTCCTGCTATAATGAGATGGGTGGAGATAGTATAATGGCCTGTGAATACTCTGAAGAATAATTTTAAATAGCAACAGACTTCTGAATAATTGGGCAAAGAACCTTTCTTGGTGGTATTTGAATGTGGAAATGGCGGTAAGAACATAGAACCAAGAGTTAGGAAGCCTTCTGTGTGTGGGAGATGACAGGCTACACTGAGGAACTGAGCTGGAATAAATGGACATATAGGTTTTTAAGTGATTTTCTATGTTATCTATGGTAATCTAGTCCAACCATCTGCATAGCACAGCACAGGATTGTACCCATGTGGTAACCCCAACATCAAGGTTCAGTAACAGTATTCATCATTCAGAGCTAGATCATGCTGCTCATTCTTTTGATTCAGACCGTTCTGCCCACAAAGCTCTAATCCAGCATTTGTTGCATTGTCATCTATTCACTCTTTAAAGATTCTATGATAGTATTTTGATAGATTCTATGATAGTATTTTGATTTTCCTGGGTCTTTATCAAGCTAAAGTGATTTCTTTTTTTCTTTTTTTTTTTTTTTTTTTTTTTTTTTTTTTTTTTTTTTTTTTTTTTTTTTTTTTTTGTCTTTTGTCTTAAGAGCAGTACATAACTTTTTCCTGTTGTTGGCAAAACAGGAAAAATTATGACAACCTAGCAAGAAGTAACATTCTGTGGTAAAATGCTATTACTGGCATCAATATTGTCATTATCAGAAGGACAGCAATGTAAGAGACTGCAAAACCATTGCAATGTCTTCTTGCTCAAAGCAGAATTTAGAAAATAAAGATCCATTTCAGAAATAAATGAGATTTCCCAAAAGTTGTAATTGGGATGATTTACCAGAATGGTAGAGTTTTTCTTCATCCCAACAGGCTGACATTACAAGTTTTGATTTGAGTACAGTTGCTTTCTTAGAAATGCTATACAAGTGCTACAGCACACAGAATCCTGTTAATAGTATTAAGGACTATGAGATTCTGGGGTTAACATTAAGTATTGTCAATTTTAATAACTACCAACTTTTCATGTAAAATCTTAGTAACTCTCCCCCCAGTTCTGTTCTCCATAGTTGAATTTTGCTCATTAACTTCCACAAGACAGCAATGAACCATGGAGAGGGATA
Organism: Rhabdornis inornatus; assembly: GCA_013397075.1. Classification (NCBI taxonomy): domain Eukaryota; kingdom Metazoa; phylum Chordata; class Aves; order Passeriformes; family Rhabdornithidae; genus Rhabdornis; species Rhabdornis inornatus. The sequence goes on along the minus strand of VWZS01008947.1, from coordinate 268,403 downwards.
TGTCATCACATCAGTGGAGACCTTCAGGTCCTTGAGCAGAAATATCACTGGAGCAAAATTGAATTTGTGTGCTTGGCTTGGCTGCTTTCAAAAGCCTTCCAAGGGACTTCTTACCTTGTGGTTCCTATGAATATTTGTTGTTCTAAGTAGCAGACTTTAAGTTTTGTGACTGTGCTGTGACTTAAAACTTGTTGACATTCAGCCTTGGGAGATGGTGTTCAGGGACACATTAATAATAAAACTCATATGAACTATTTTAGTCATTCTTGCAACACTTTCAGTTGCCTGAAAATATCTTGCATCCTTATAAGCTGAATGCTGCTCATTGTTTTGGTAAAGTAATTGCAAAGACTTTTTCTCATACATTTTGTTAAAGCTTCTGCTCTGAAGCTTTTAAACAATTGCTTCCTCAGTACTGTTTTTATTACAATTTTAGTGGTGTTCTTTCTGTTACCTTCAATACTTTTGCAATTACACTGTAGTGCAAGACAAACAAACATCTCATACATTGGTATGTTATGCTCTGTGTATTTAATATTAGAACTAGACTGTCAGTTTAGCTTCTTGTCTGCAGAATTAAAAACATTGATTTTTAAAATAAATACATATAATTTTTCTTAATTCCATAAGAAGCCTTTTTTTCCTTTATCATCCCTTTTGAGATGTCACTGATGATATTGTATTGATCCACTAAAAAGGTTTGTGGTAAAGCTTTTTACTTGATGTAGGTTGTCTTTTTAATTATAGCTATGCCAGGATGCTGTACAGAACTCTGTAGTTAGGGTTGTGTCAGCATTTACATATGAAACCTTTCATTTTTATCAGTGACTTAGTGCTGACAATAAAAAATTGCTTTGAGGAAAAGCGTAGTAAGATCTTAGCCTTCAGGGTGAGTCAGTAAGGGCTCACTGTATTAAAAACTATTCAGATGAATGAGTTAATGAAAGGTTACAACCTTCTCTTTTACACAGACTCACTATGTGTGCTTGCAACTACTGTTTTAAAATTATTTTTTAAGGCTGTTTTCATTACTTGAAGTACTTCCATTCAGCATCTAAAAAGCAGCAGAATTCAATGCTTTCTTCCTCTGGGCATCTCTAAGGGATCTTACAGCAGTTCTTGAACCTGCCTGCCTCTTTGTCTTGGTTCCCCCCGCCTCCTCTTCCCCTTCTCCCAAGCCTGCAGTTGCTCTGACCAAAGGACCTAGCAAGAATGAAGGATGGCTGTCTCACTGGTGTTCTGTTACACGTACCAAATGTTTGATCCCACATAAGAAAGGAATGTGTGCAGAGGGGTATTTTTTTTTCTCCTTATTTTAGAAACATAAAGCAGCTACTGTAAAAGAATGTGTCTCATACTACAGATTTATACTGTTGTATGCTGGCTCACAGTCCAGAGCACAGAGCTATTCCTTAATGATGGGAGCCTAAAAGAACAGAATTGATTTGGTTTTTCCCTAATGGTGGTAGTAGGATTGTCTACAGTGCCCACCCTTTGTCAAAAGGGTATGGCTTGGGTGCTTAGGGCCAGGTTCAGTTCCTATTTGTTCCTACAAGGGTGGAAGTGCTCACCTTTCCCTTTTCTACAAGAGTGCTGAGAAATTGTTTGGGTAGGGGCATCTTCCATCTCTGTTGTGATGTGTAGGCCACTGTGTGATTAAGAATAAGGAGAAGAGAAAGGCAAAAGGAATATGATTCTGCAGGCTTAGTATACTTTGCCCTGAGTTTGGGGAAGAGATGCCTGAGCACCAGAGTCTGTTCTCTGCATTATTTCCAAATTTTCTCTCTCAAAAAATTAACAACTTGTGCTGGTTACACCTGGGGGAGGGCAGACTCACAGAGGTTTTTCTCTATGAGAACTTCCTCCGTGAGCTGATGGGACCAGTTGGAGGCTGGTTGGGTTATTGACAGCCTGAGAAACCAATTAGAGAAGTTAGTACTCTCCGTGAAAACACATTTTGAAGGAGGCAACCCGGAAAAAAGCTCTCATTCTTTTCCTGCCTTTCTCAAGGTAACATCAACCTGGCCCCCCTTCGCCCCCCATGAAGCCCAGGTCGGGTGGGGAGTGCGCTTGGGAGGCTACCAGGCCCCGTTTGCATCCGGGGGCCCCAAAGGGGAGGAAGAGGNGGGCAGACTCACAGAGGTTTTTCTCTATGAGAACTTCCTCCGTGAGCTGATGGGACCAGTTGGAGGCTGGTTGGGTTATTGACAGCCTGAGAAACCAATTAGAGAAGTTAGTACTCTCCGTGAAAACACATTTTGAAGGAGGCAACCCGGAAAAAAGCTCTCATTCTTTTCCTGCCTTTCTCAAGGTAACATCAACCTGGCCCCCCTTCGCCCCCCATGAAGCCCAGGTCGGGTGGGGAGTGCGCTTGGGAGGCTACCAGGCCCCGTTTGCATCCGGGGGCCCCAAAGGGGAGGAAGAGGCCATTGCTAAGATTTTGGCCCTCCCTTTTCCCTACCAGAGCTGCGACTTGGCAGGGCGCTGCCACCAGCACAGAGCAGCCATGGGGTGGCTGAGCCCGCCTAGCTACCCACGCAGCCTGGGGGGAGGCGGCCAGACCCCTGTTTGGAAAGCTGGTGTGTCCCAGCAGGGAGGAGGGGTGGCCATGGGCAGTGGGTGCTGCAGCTGAGTCTCCTGAGATCCTGGCACAGCTCCAGCATGGCCTGGCCGCAGCCTCTGCATTCCCCGTGTGAGATCTGAACTCTTTCAATGCTCAGATAAGACTTGCAGACCTTTAATCCTCCTCTGAGTGAGAGGGAAAAGAATAGAGAGAAGACACCAAGGTCAGTGAAGCAGGAGTCAGGTTCCAGATGGAAGGAGAATGAGGAGACGCTGTGAATTTAGGCTGAAAATCCTTTTGTAAGCTATAGGGATGGACTGTGCTACATTAAGAAATTCCTATAAACTGTGGAGAAAGACATGGGGGGGTTGGAGTGTTCCATTTGACAGGTCATTGACCAAAAGCACCTGTGTTGAGAATCCTTTGCCCCGAGGAGAAAAGGGGATCTCTGTTTCTGGAGATGAAACGTGAACAGAGAGAAAGAGAGATGACGACAACTTTTGTTTTTGAACAGTTAGTTCTTAAAAGTGAATACCCCATGAGTTTAACACGGCCCATAAGCACAGCCTTGGGAAAGCTGTGAAGATGGGAGGAGTTTGTGAAAAGTGAAGCCACGAAATAACTGGTTTTTTTCTTCTTGTGGAGAAGTCCCTATGGCCTAGTAAGAGGAAACTTCTCTCTCTGGAGTGAACTGGAAAAGACTGTTTAAGTTGGGAACTGACTGAAGTGTTGTTTTTTGGGTTTTTTTTGGTATGTTGTTGTTAAGAAGGTTGGGAGAGGGGAGGAAGAAGTTGTCTGAAGAGCTTATTCTGGATTTTTATTTCCTTTTCTTTGTGTTGTTAATAAAGTTTGTCTTTCATACCCTTTTAAGTTTTAGGCCTGCCTTGCTTTTACTCCTAATTCTATCTCACAACAGAAAATTAGCATATTGAAATTAGCAAACCTAAACTGTAACATTTATTGGTTGGCCAGGAAAATCAAACTAAACCAAGACACAACTATATGGAAAAAAGCAGGACTAAAATACAGCCTTCACTAGGAGCTGATATCCTAGAGTAATCATCTTTTCTGTTATTCTGTCCTGTTGTCTTGGAATGCTGTAGTTAGGAAAAAGAAATGCTGGTTTAAATCTCCCTCATCAGATTTTGCTCTCATAATGCACGTGTGTCTTTCTTCATTTCTCATCTAACTGAGACCAACATACAGACCTTACGACATTTTGATTTTTTTTGGCTTTGTTTGTGGTTCGTTTATAGGTGTCAGCCTGGTCAGGCCTTCCTGGGATGGGAAAATGCTAGAGGAAAAACAAGCATATAACCAGTACATTCAACTGTTGATGAGTACAAAAAGTGAAAAGAAGAAGGAAGAGATGCAATGCTTCGAAAAATGAAATTTAAAGAGTCAGAGTTGTCAGAGTTCAAAGCACAGCTATGCTACATTGCTGTAGATACAACTCTGGATTTCACAGGAACTTGCTATCACAGTTAAGTTCAGTGTAGCTGACCTTGCTGGGCAGGCTTCTGACAGAATCACTCTTTCACCTGTTTGTTGCTAAGATAAAGCAGTTCACTATGAAATGTACATACATACCATTGCATTCATCAACCTGGAAAATGTATAAATACACTTTATTTACATTCTGTGGGCATGTTGATACGGACTGTGAGGGCAAAAATTGGAGTGTGAGACTGTTGTAGTGAATGTGCAGGAAGAATTTGGGCCAACAAAGTAATGAGATTTTTTATCCTTTATTTACCTTTCACTATTCAAAACCCTTTTTCAGGGAAGCATATGTAATAAACATCACTTTATAAATGGGGAAACAGACTCTGAAAGTGAAAAGGATAAAGGGTTTTCTTCAGACCCCTGGCAAATCTGACTATGGAAACCAAATCTCCTCAGAATGTATTCACCAGTTTTCCCACTAGGTCACATTTTTTCCACATAGTATTTTCTTTGTGAGAAAAGCACAAAGAAAAGTCTCAAGTGGCTGCAAGATGGCAAAACACTTGTAGGGATATTCCAAGTACCTTACAAAGGTGATCCCCGTTTCATGTAACTGGAGAAATAAGGCACAAGGAAGAGTGTGACTTGCTGAAATTCTCTCATCTGGACATAGGGTAAAAATCACAACTGTTTTCTACCTTTTTAACACATTTAACAAAATGGTCTCTGTAGCCTCTTGGACCTCATTGCTCCAGTTTCTTTTGTGCCACATCTTCACAAGTATGTGTGCAGTGTCTTTGCCAACCGTTGGGTACCGTGTGCCAACTAATGCAGCTGTCACTTGATTATTTTTTTTCCCCCAAGCTTTTTGGCTCCATCTGCTTGCCTGGTCAGTTCCACTGTTTGCTTTCCATTTCCTACTGTGCTGCCTCCCAGATGCATGGTTGACAGTAATAGTCAGTTTGTGCCTCTCCCTGACCCCAGTCTCTCCAGAGGATGCAGATTACACCTTTCCTTCCTCTAGATGGCTATGCCCATACTCACAATTCAGGATGGAGAGTAGAAGAGACTTCCTGAACATGTCATAACTAACGTATACCAAAGCATTTTCCGTCTGCTTTCCACCCAGAGCTACAGCTATTTCTCACAGTATCTGCAGTGACAAAAAAAAAAAATTTCTTGAGCAGGTTTTGGTTAAGTGGCATAAATTGAGGAAGAAAGGAAACAGCTAGACAACGTGAACTGAAGGATAAGGGCAGGAGCTGGGAAAGGAGTTCTGTAATTTATTTATCTTAAAGGTTTAACAACCCCCAATTTTGAGTGGTAATTTACTGATGGAAGGTTGGTCATTAATTATTTTTTCTACTTAAAAAGATCCCTTGCATATCATGAGCAATTCAAATGTTAAAATCTGCAGATCGTGCACATTGCTAAGTTAGTGCAGAGCATCACAATAAGTGTGACGAGCCAGCTGAATTTGAAAGAAACATGAATTGGCAAACCACTTAGCCTAATTCAAGTGAATAATATGGATACGTTCTATCTGCTGCTTATGCTTGTTTGATGCTCAATTTTATTTATGTATCTATTTATTTCAATTATCTATATGTGTCTATGTATTTGCTTGATGTTGATTTTGTGGCAGTTTTTGTTTGTGAGCTCAAGAAAGCAGCAACAACTGACAGTTACAAACTGATTAAGTTTTGCAAGTTTTATTGGTCTGAGAAGTTCTTTGTTTCGTTGTTGTAGCCAAGACTTTTTAATCTTGCTTAGGTATATGTACACATTACCTTTTAGATTTCTCATAAAAAATTTCTTAGGATCAGATGGGTGCATTGAAGCCTATACATAGGTTGATTTTCAAATTCTTTGTAAATCTTGGTTAACATTTTGCACATTTGGCACTTTTTCCTTTACAAGAATGAGTAGTTAACATGTATTTTCTGTACTTTATCTTTGTGGAGTTTCTAAATGCATTGAGTTCCAAGAGAAAATAATAAAACTGCATGTAAGGAGCATTATTATCCTGTGGAGACAAAAAATAGGGTTGATTCTTACTAGAAATGTGGAGTTAATCTTTTCCAGACTGAGATGCTTCTGGCCATTTGGTGACCGTACCTTCAACTGGGGACAAACTTATGGAAGAGGCATCTTTCTTTAGGAAGAACATAATGAATTTTTATGTGTTTCAGTGTCAAAGTCTTCGTCAAATCTGTTTCATGCAGCACATAACATGAATCTTATCACTATTCTGTATTGTTAGTATGGTTGCATTAATTATTTTTTCACCCCCGGTAGTACTTCACTTCCAAGTTTCTTGTGGACCTTTAATTTTGTGACTAAAGTAAAATAGCAGCTTTTTATCTGTGGAAAAGTGTAGGCAAAGAAGTACAGTGAGTTTTGTTGGAAACCATGTTTAATGGTTATGAGCTGTTGCATTGACTCGGTGACCCCACAAAGGTAGCAACAATCACTTGGATTATGGAATATTTCAGATCCTTTTTGATCCCCTGGCATCTAAAAAAATCCCCAAACAAAACAATGCCCCCACTACCACCAAGGGAAAACCACCCATGAACCTTGTTCTGAGAGAGCAAAGATGTAAAATGTATATTAATATATTAGAGATACTAGCTAAGTTTATAGCAGGAGGTTTGATTGCTGTAAGCATAGGAAGACAAATCTTGGACCTTAGCTGTTGCATCACAACTAGTGCACAGCGTGACTGTGGAATGGTGAGTTGCAGAAGTGTTAAAATCCAGTGGCACTGGATGCTTTTAACTTAAGGAAAAAATTCTTAATCATCCTCTTATCTTCTCATGTTGGAATCACACTTCCAAAATTTCCTGTGTGTGCTAGATTTCCACATACTTAGTGAAGCGGATGCTATTCCAATGTGTGTAGCTGACCTTTGATTTTCAGAATGGAAATTCTAAGTGTAGGAATTATGGAAAATAAGGCATACTACCAGTACCTGCTTGTGGGAGGAGCTGTGAAATAAAGATGTGATGGTAATTCCTTGGCTGTCTAACTGTTACCAATTTATTTTAGCTGTAGTCTGAAAAGGTCTTGTAGTAGTGCATGTAACTTTACAGGTGATTGTGACTGGTTCCATGAGAAGGAAAATGGAACAGTAGCTGACAACTGAAAAAAATCTTGTGCCATCACTTGCAGAAGGATGTCTATGGTAAATGTCCTGATTACATATATTATATAAGGTGTATTTAGGTGACAGATGGTGTCAAACTTCACTTGCACTTGTAGTTGGCATAGTTTTTTGAGGAGGGAACAGTAAGGACACAGTGGTATTTTTGCAATTTATTTAGCCACTTCTATTCACAAACCTCCAGATTTTACATTTACTCATGCTGTTTGCATGCAATTACACTTTTGGTTTTAACAAGCAAGTTCTCCAATGGCCAGTTAAGATATCCTTGATGCTGAGGAAGGCAGATACTACTGCTGTATAAATTTAGATTTCTTTTTAAACGTGTAAGTATACAGTTGTTAATGTATCTTGGCAGACCATCCATCACAATGGCAGGATTGACATTCTGACAACCATGAGTCCACTATTTTCCACTTTCTATGACTAGAAATATAGGCAAGTACTGTTAGTATGTGAAGACATTTGTCTCTTTATTTGGTTTATATTAGTTATTGTATTGATGACTGACAAACAGCTTCTGGTATCAGGAAAAATCATTCACTAATAGAACATTTTATTTCATTTTTATGCAAGGATTGTCTTTGCATTTTCTCAGTTAGAAAAAAACCCCATTATTTTGGTATTTTCTGTTTTTTAAATACTATAAAATTAACTGCTATCCCAAGGTAATGTTTTCTGCCTCTACTAGTCACGAGAGTGCCTGTTGTTTGTAATCTTCTGTATTTCAATATGCTTTTACTCATTTATTTCATCAATAACTCTCCTTGGATCCTGTTGCTGTTCTGTCATATCAGCTCTAAATAACTTGGCAAAGGGTCCTATGCAAAAGTAAATAGACTTCTGCAACTTTCACATGATGTGAAACTTGAGTTGGCCTTTATCAACTTGTACATTTCAGGATCATATGCAGATTTACCCCAGCCTGTGTTGGGTATGTCAAATAAAAGGGGTTTATAGAGATGAACACTTTTTGGAAATACTTCCTTATAAACGCTTCAGCTACTTTAGACGTTAGTTAGTCTGGTTAGTGAACCTCACTGGCTGACTGGTTTAACATCTTACTTGTTAGTTTCCTTTATGTATTTCTTGTCCTAACACTATTGATGGTATGCTGCAAGGACAATGCTGGTTGGATTCCATCTCTATTGTTAGAGAAGCTTTAAATATTATTAAATTAAGGAATCGAGTTCATGGCCTTTATGACAGTTTTCCTCTTCTTGGTGAACAAAGCCAATTTATCTCGAAGCATAAAATAAACAATCAAGTACTAATGTTATGAAGTGTCCATTTCTGCTTGTTTCAGCTGTTACTAAATATAAAAATTTATATGCTGGAACACTTACTCCTGAGTCATCATCTTTCTCCAAGCCTTGCATAATACAGTAAATCAGTAATGCACTTTCTTGTTACAGGCTCTGAACAGATCTGATCCTGTTTACTCTGTATCTAGTAATGAATTATCTATAATTCCTCTAAGACTTACACTGTATAATTTATTTTATGCTTCATGGTTTTTTCCCCTTCTTATCCCTTTATGCTTAGTTAACTTCTGGTTTTACACTGCTACGTGTACTTGGAATATTCTCTGTTGTGATACTCAGCTTCTAACTTTACCTTGCAATTTCTTTTCAAAACACAATTTTTCTGTGATCTAATCTACTCCCATTTTCCTGTGTTGCTGGTTCTAATTTTCTAAAACAGTAATGGGTGAACTAATAAGCAGCGTATCAATCCCATTGCAAGCAGCTAAATGTATATCTTCTGTCCTTGGTCTGAGATTTCTGAGTTCTGTTTAGCAAATACTCATCTTTAGACAGTATAAACTACAGACTCCACTGTACCAGAGACACTTGGCTCATTCCTTCTGGAAAGGAACACATGTATTGATAATGAGAGATCCTGGCTGATATTTGGTATACGTATACAAACATGTACTTGGAGAAAGGACTTCCCCTGTGAAGGACAAACAAAAGCACCTGCTTTTGGATTTCATGTTTATGTACTGGGTATGAAGATTACTGGCAACTAATTTGGAGGTGATAATGTGCATATTAAAAAACAAAATCTGGGGTTCTTTTATTTCTCCAGATCCAAAAGACTTGAATAGACTTTCAGAAATGCACTGAGGCAGAGCAGCATTGAACATTTCAGTCATGGGGAAAGTATAGTGAAAAGGATAGAGGTAATATGTGAACGAACAGGAATAGAATAATTTCCTACAGCCTTTTTTTGGATATGCTAGCACTTGGAAAGATATGTCATTCTTTCTTTGGGTTTTCTTTTAAGAGATAAGGTGGAGCTTTTACAGACTACTTTGTTACCAACTTTCGCTATTCCTGCTGTTGTTCATTACTACTGAAGCATACACTTACTGAGCATATGGTCCCTGCAGAATGCTCAAATCCAGCTCTGCAGGTGCTTTTCAAAACAAAGAAACTTCTCTCCAAGTATTTTGGACTCTCATTGCATCTTGTAAACTTTTATAAATATTTTATAAAATACGAATGAACACAATATCTGCAAGTGTTGATTTTTGAGAGTTGGATGACTGGATGATTCCAAGTCACTCTTGAAATAGTATATCGCACTGCTGCTACCAGAACAGAAGGGATTCGGTTGGTATTTTATTTCTTCTGCTTTATTACCACATCTGCAAATATTAAAAGTCTTAGCTGTTTCTACGTTCAGCTGTTCATCTGTTTCAGCTGTGATATTTTGCTGCATATTGATGAGGATTTTATAAAAGCAGCATGTACTTCTGAACAATTATATTGTATTTTATAGATAAAAATTCCTAATTCTTCTACCTTATCTCTTCCACGCATCTATGATCTGGTAAAAAAGAACAAAAACAAACCAAGTCCAAGAAAACAAATGAAAAGATAAACACCAAAAAATCAAACAAACCAAAAAGGTAGGAACACTGTTGATGTTGTTCCATTCCTTGAAGCATGCTCTAAGTTCTGTCATCAGCCTGAATAGTGGAGCTGTCCTGTCTACATCTGCATCTCAGGCTTTCCCTGATTGGTTTGCTTTCTTCTTGTAGATAAAAAATGCTAGAGCAAAAATTTTTCACTCAAACCTTCTTGGAGACATGAGTAACAAGAAGTGGTAGCAGAGCAGAAACAGGCACAAGTGAATGCAATGTACTGGTAGGAAAACCATTAAAACATTTACCTTTAGAAAGATCCTTTTCTATAGTTCCAGTTGTGGAATGCATTTACCCTTGCACGGCACATCTTCTTGAACCCACTGATACCTTTTCGTATGCTTTCAATGTATTTGCAGACTTGTCTTATATTTTGTTAAATTTCTGAGGTTATTGGAACAACTTAAAGAAATTTAAAATAAACAACAACAAAACAACCTTGTCACAATTCAGCTCCAGAACTCAGAACTGGGCCAGCTGGGAGTGGCAAATGAAATAATTGGTACAGGTGTGATCAAGTGAGCCCGGAAAAGAACTTTAATAAAAGGAGCAAAACAACAAATATACACAAACCAATCACAGTATGGGGCAACCTCAAAAGACCCTGACAATGGGATGAACAGAACTTTATATAATCTTATCTGAGGGGTAGGGAACCAATGAATGAGAATCAAAAACATTATCATATATGGAGTAGGTTGCTAACCAATCAAAACTTGTAACTAAGAACATTACCTTATATGGAACTACCTTATCAACATAACTGTACCCATAATTCTACACTTCTCGCCCCAACTTAATCCGGTGTCTCCCTACTTAGCATGTCGCTTCCCAATGCCTTAAATTGATGCCTTCGTCATTGATGAAGGCTGGCCTACCATCCATCCCAACTAGCCGAATTCCCACAAAACCCCTTTTTAGAACTGAGAGTAAAGTTGGGAGCAAAGCACTCCTTCCAAGTAGTAAATTCTGTGGTAAACTTGCCATCTGCATATAGATATGACCTTTTTTTTTCTTCTCCCTTGAAATTATCTGTCCTCATGAGCTTTCTCAGGATGTTCACTTATGAAAGTGACTGCTAAAGAAGCAGGAAGCCCATGAATTGTAATTCCAATTGACCAGTACTCTTTTCCTCTTATGTTTATCATGAAGAACATAACAAAAAAATAATTTTGTTGCTTGGAAAATATTAAACTTTTTAATTGCATTTACAGCTTGTTGTCTGATTAAATAAGGGAAGTGCTAGCAGTTCATTTCTACATATCACTTGTAAGGTACTTCAAATTTCTGAGATGTGTGTTATGTCTAAAACTTTGTAGGCTGTAGATGCCAGCTACTTTCTAAGACTATGATTGAGATCCTTGGCTGACTCTTGGTGGGTCTTATCAACATGGGGAAACTTTGGAACAGGACAGAGCATGAATCTGAAATGAGCTCTTGTTACTTTCCCAGGTGAATATGACTGGGCCGCAGTGGGTGTTGAGTTCAGGTTCAGCTGGGCCGACTGCAGGTTTTGGCTGCATGCTGCCTGCCCTTGAAGTCGATTGTTCGCCTCTAATCTGTGTGTGGAACTGCTCTTGTAAGTGCTCCTAATCTGTTTCAGGAGACTTTAAACTTGTAAGCTAACTTGGCTCCTTCTGACTGAAGTGGATTAGTGATGATTATGTGCGCAGGTATGCCAGGAGATCTGGTTGGATGCAGGGATAAGCAGTTTGAGTGTGGGAGACTGAGCCTGTGCCTCAGGAAGAGTGTATGCATGTATCTCTAGCCTCCTGTTCTTTCCAGAAGTTCCTTTAAATAGCTTATTTTAATGTGTCAGGAAGTGTGCTTTGAAAGCAAAATAAATCTTGTGCAGAATAAGCATGCTGGGGTGCTTGCTGAGTGCTTGTTTTCTATTAGCTGCTAGTCCTTACCTATTTTAAACTTAATATCTGACTGCTTTGTTGCAGTTTAATTTAATGATCTAAGGTTTCCCTATGATGCTGGTTTTAATCCTCGTATATTTCTAGGTATAAAAAAGTTCAACTAATATTTTGGATTCCACTGGAACTGTATATACACAACTACAAAGGAGAAAGACCAACTAAATGACTTTTTAAAAATATCTGTCAAAAAACTGATGTCAGACTTCTGAAGTTGATTTTTTATATTTTAAAAAAGTCCTACTTGAAAGTCTGCTGAATCTTTCTTCCATTTTTCTCTGTTGCATAACTAAGAGAATTTCTATGTAAGCTCATAGAAATCTCATGCTTTTTTGAGGTTGGCAATGTGATGTCTACTAAGTCAACCATTTGTCATTGATGGATGGTGCCTGCATCTGAGCTGCTTAGTGTTTCCATGCTGGGGTATAGATGATGGAGCACTCATCATCCAATCTCTATTCCTTCACCAGTGACAGAAAGACCTAGTAATGCCCAGCCTGCTGTCCTGTAACTATCATCTGAATATTTTCCAGATGTCCAGATGTTCCAGGACTCATCAGAAAAAGTCTCTGGAATGTTTTCTGTCTTGTAAATTTATCACCTGGGACTGAATGGACTTGGGATCAGAATTTTAGGTTGCCACCTCCTGTCCACTTGTAACAAGTCCTTTAAAACAGGTCCAAATCTGTTGATTTCAGATTTTTTTTCTGGTGAGCCCTAGAGCTGGGAGTGGCAGATGTTTCTCCCTGTGACAGTTTCAACTCCAAGCCAGATGTGCAGCAGGCTTTCTTTGCTCTCTCCCCCACCCCTGAGACTCAAAAATCAAGGAACACAAGACTAATTGGGCAGTCTGTGAAAAGTGGCTTTAGGCCAGAAGTTTGAAGAAGAATCACAATAAATTTGCGCTGATTAATATTTTTTAAATGGTTGGTTCTTCAACAGAGAAGTGAACACAGTGCAGGAGCTGCTGCTGATAACAGCCATGTTCCTGAAACAGTTGGTACTTTATCAAGTTGTTTAGCATATTAAAAAAATATACCAGAAGTGCCTAAAAGATCTTGGGGTTTTCAGGTCACTGCCCACCTATGATGATGAAATATCTTGGAAGCATATACTTGATCTCAGTAATGTCTGAGGAGTAAGTATAGATCTGTACTCATTGGTGCTATTAGTCCATGTTGACTGCAATACCTTTGAGAATGGCTATGAGCTCTGTTGGAATGGATTTCAGTACATAAACCCTGCAGTATTGCAAGCAGAAAATACATTCTTGCTAGGCTTTGATAAAAATCTACGAAGAATTCACCAGGAAATTAAAACATTTCTTAGAGCCTAGTTTCTTTTCAGGATTCTTACTGAACAAAGAAAGAAAATTGGTGTGCTAGATATTTCTCAGGTGCTGAGATGATTGGAATGGAAATGTAAATACCTTAAAAAGTTCAGCTGTATTTTTTGTAACTTTTATACTTCATACCTAATTATTGCTTCAACTCAGCAAGTAGCTGACTCCTATTATCTTGCTGACAAAAATGTGACTTCTGAACTTTGGACAGAGTGGTACCATTTGTTAACCATCCATGCATCTGAGAACATGGAAGCCCATGTGTAGATTTTAAGAAAAATTAAACTACATACTGACATGAAGGCTGTGAGTGATGACTTGAACTTCACATTGCCTGTACTATATTCTGTTTTCCTCAGTGGAGGACTAGATCTTTTGAAAAATTGAGCTATTTAGTGAGAGAGCCTTACATTTACTAAAAGCCTTTTTGGGCTGCTTCAGTGAGAAAGTTACTGTAAGGTCCATTTTGCAGGCTTCAAGCTATGTCACAGGACATAACCTAATCAGCCGGGTTTTCCAGTAAGAATAAATATAAATGCCCTGTTTTTGATGGTGCTATTGCTATCAACAGCCAATGTGTTATTAAGAAAGTCATCCAATTTGGTGTTCCATCAGTAGAAACAGTTGGAGTGAAATGCAACTGTTTGCAGCTGGACTGTTCCATACATCACTCTTACATAGTAGTGATAAAACAGCATTCTGACTTATCTGGATAATGGCCTCAAAATTTGGATTAAAACAGTTATTTTATGAATTTTGGTTTTTAACAGCTTTTCTAGGTTAGAAAGTTAACAATCAACCCAACAATGTGCTTTGTGTATGTTCAGTGCATCCAGAGCTCTGTTCTTTGTTGTCAACAAGATTTGACTTTTCCCTTGCCTGTTGTGGGTTTTTGTGGCACTTAGGAGACAAACCGTTTTGTCTCACAGATTGTACCATCTCAGCTGCTTTGGATTTCCACCTATTACCAGTAATCCAGCAAATTTCTCCTTCTCAATATCAACTATAGCAACTATATACTTGCTTCCAAAACATGCTGGTCTCCAATATCCACAAGGCAGCTATGTGGCATGGCCAATGACCTTTGTGAAACACAATACACCTGATGTAGCAGGGAGGGCAGGCGCCAGGTTTGGATGGGGAGTGGTGCAGTCTGTGTTTGATCAGTACAGCTGATGCTGTTTAGCACTGGGAAAGACAGAGACTGCTCTTTACCTACAGGAGTGTTTAAAAATCAGGAACATAGATTGGTCTGCAGTAAAGTGGTTCAAGGCAGTGATGTGGAGGGCTGCTCTTTGCAGCTATTGTTGTGTGGTGGGCTCATTGTTGGAAAGAAACTGTCTTAGCTCTGCATGCCTCTTTCCACATAGGCATGAGAGATGATGCCAACTGTGGTGAACTGGTGGGTTGGTGAGAGTCCTGGCAGTAGTCAAATTTAGATCCATAATGCTAGCAGTAGAGCATGCCTTGCTTTTACTGAAGAGTACAGCTTCAAGTTTATGGGTAGGTGTTTATTTTGCAGTGATGTAAGATGTTTATTGGTCCCTAATCATTACCTATCTCTGCTGGAAAGGTGTAATACTGCTGTCCTTCAAAGCGTTCATATCTGTCATTCTTAACCCAGTGCCAACAACATCATACACATTAGAGGAAACTGGTGAGATAAAATTGATTTGACTGTTTTTTTTCTGGAATGAGTAAGGGGAGGACAGTTGATTTTGGTGAAACTCCACTGAAAATATCCTGTGGCAAAGCAGTAATAACATCTTAAATTACATTGGTCACTGAACTCTATAATCTGTTTTTCATCCACTGAAGTTATGATCCCAATTTCTAATTTTAAGATTATTTATATTTGTCTGCATCAGTATATCTTTTATTTGGTAGTTCAGGTACATAATTTATTGGTTAGCTGTATACATGATCAGTGCTTTACTGCATTGAACACAGCTATCTTTACTGCTTGTAGTCATATCATCTTTCCTTCTAGGAAATTTTTGTAGAGCAGGAACAGGGGATATTAGAGTTGATGGCTCTGTAGAATTGGAAAGAAAGTTTGAATGCCTGGCTGACTTAAATATTGTAGGCCACCTTACATTCTTATCTACTTCTGGTCATGCAAATGCAAAAACTTACTTTCCTGGCCCCAGAAACAGTTTGAGCAAAGAAATCTATGTTTCTGTAGGTTATTAGCAGATGCCCTGCTGCTGAATCATACCACTTAATCAGTTACTGAAATAAGATTCCGAGATAGCCATTTTAAGGGCATTAAATCAATAACAATAATTGCAGCCATTTTCATTTCTCCAGTGGAGCCTGCTAAGAGTCTGTTTGGGCCAGGGCCAGATTCTTTTAGACAGGCTGGGGTATAATCTTCCTTCAAACCTGGCATTCACTCATGCTGTTTGTCAGCAAGTGCCTTGTTATTCTGCAAGGTCAGATTTTAAGTCTAGTGCCATGAAGCTTCTCTGTGACACACAGAATATAAACTTAGGAACTAATGTGTGCTAGACAGTGTTCTGGAGATGTGAGGTTTTAATACCATGTGGAGACTGTAATTGGTTTGGATTTTTTTTTTCCTTTTAGATTGGACACTAGAAAAGGGAATGTGTTCTGCTATGTTCTGGTAGTATGTAACCTTATTTTACTTACATCTTTCTACTGATGAAGATGCTGAAAATGCAGACAAACCAGTCTATTAGCAAATTTCAGCAAATCTGGTAAATGCTGCCTCTATATTTCTCTTCATATTTCTTGCTTTTATTAAAAGTAGAGAAGTACAGATCAAAGGATCTTCCTTATCAGATGTTGATGCAAAGGCATTTAACGTGTTCACTGACTAGCTCTGGAAGAAAGTACATAATTTGGAGTTCATATTTGAAAGCACAGCATTCAGAATGGAGACAGTATTGCTCTGAGGATACTGCAAAAATCTGATATAATGTTCACAGCTGAACATTTTATAAGATATGAATTGGGACTGTGGACAGATAGGCTTTCTTTGTAAAATATATATTGTTCCTTGTTCTTTTAGGGCAATCTCACAGGAGTAAGACTGAGCTGTAGTTTTTACCACCAAAATGGTAAAATACACCAGTGTTTATATCTTGTGTTGCTTTCATGAGGTATGTTTTCTACCCCAATCTGATCCCAGCTACCTTTTCTTATCTAAGAAATTTGGTTTATAACTGGTGAATTAAACACAAATAAGAAATGTCTTTGTCTATCTTATGTTACAGCCTTTTACTCCAACCTGTTTTAACAGTACTGATAGAATTACTTTTTTTTTTCCCCGGCATATAGGACTACATGATAGCTGAATCAGAGAATGGGTCAGATTGGAACAGACCACAATGGGTCATCTGGTCCAACCTCTCTGCTCAAGCAGGACGATCCCAGAGCACATGGTACAGGATTGTGTTCAGAGGGTTCTTGAATATCTTCAGTGAGGGACACTCCACAACCTCTCTGGACCATCCATCTGGTGTGCAGTCACCTGCACAGTAAAGAAGTTCTTCCTCATGTTCAGGTGGAACTTCCTGTGCATCAGTTTCTGCCCACTGCCTCTTGTCCTATTGGCTTGGCACCACTGAGCAGAGCCTGGCTCCATCCCCTTGACACCCTCCCTGCAGATACTGACAGACATTGATGAGGTCCCCTCTCAGACTTCTCTTCTCGAAGCTGAACAGGCCCAACTCCCTCAGCCTTTCCTTGTAAGAGATGTTCCAGACTGTTAAACAACTTTGTAGCTCTTTGCTGGACATGCTCCAGGAGCTCCCTATCTCTGTTGCACTGACTGTGGAGTCCAGAACGGGACACAGTGCTCTGGATGTGTCTCACCAGGGCTGAGCAGAGGGGCAGGACCACCTCCCTTCCACTGCTGGCAATGCTTTCCCTAATATACCCAGGATATTCTTGGCCTTGTCCTTCAGACTTCTTTTAAAGAATTGACAATTGAAACTGGAAATTAAAATAAAAATTTTGAGCAGTTATGGTTACTGCACTAGAGAGAGAGAGAGCAAGGACAGCAACACACATGGGCCTCTTTAAGGAAAAAAGACCAACTTTATTGAGCAGACAACCCGTATTTAAAGCATGTTCCGCAGAGCTAAGACAAGATGGTAGCTCATTGGATAATTGGGAAAAACGTCTGTGGGACAGTTCTTCAAAATGGTTCCCACAGTCAACACCAGGTGCTAATCTCTATTATGAATTCCATTCTGTTTTGACCAAATTATCATCCTGGGAGAATTTCTCCCTAACTGAAGCTGAACCAGCTTATCAGCCTGGGAACGGAGCTGAGAAGCTCCTGCCTGGAAGTGATTTTCCAGGCTGTAGTTTTCCTAGCTTTCTAACAGTGTGTCTGCAAGCAGTAGCCTGGAATAAGCTTATAGATCTTGAGGTAAAATTTGTTGTTGATAACTTGGAAAGACTTGGGTGTTTAATTCTCTCCTCATCTCGCTTAGTAGAGTATTCTTAATTTTTACCATAACCTTATTGTAATTCCCAGGAGGTTAGTCTGATGCAGAAGCCTGCAACTTAACAGAATACTGAGATGGGACTTCTCATGGCATAACCTGCATTGCTCCTCCTTTACATTATTAGTCATTATTAAGAGGCCCAAAAATACTGTTATGCGCATTGAAGCTTCCTGGGAGTAAAGGGAGTTGAATATTCTTGCTTGTAAGAGGTGGTATAAGAGCTGCTTGAAAAAGGGATATTTATTTCAACTGTTTTTAATCACTCAGAGAAAAATGTTCTTTAACAGTAGTCACAGCTCTTGATTCTCACTTTTCTCAGCTTTAATTCTGCTGTAATGTTCTTTTTAATCACTAGAATGCTTTTTACTGTAAAGGGTATATATGTTCTCATCTGTTTGTGTGTTGCTGATCCATGTTAGAGGACTCTTTTCTCAGAGGTAGGGGACAATTTGGTATGTGGTGTTAATTTCCTGCCCTTCCTCCAGTTTTCATATAACTAAATTAATTTTAAATTCAACTAAATTTAGCTGCTGTTTGTTCTCAAGGTCTGTTAGCCCAGTTCAGTTAAAGATTACCCTTTTTGGTCTATCTTTTCTGCCCTGTGTTCTAAATCTTTTTTTTTGGTTTTTGATGTCTCTGGTCTTCTGTATGTCTGCTTGTTGGTGCTGCATTTCAGCAACATTTGGGTTGTAGTTTTAGTCCAAGAAATCATGTTACCATTTTGCCAGAAGCTGACGCCAGCCATCTGGTAAAATTGCAACTCACTATTAGCAAAACCTATAATTTCAGGAAATGTACCCAAAATTACTTTTATGATTAGTGGACAGGAAAGAGACTGAGACAGAGAAATCAGTTGGGTACTTCAGAAATCATTTTGAGGTTTGCAGGCAAACATCTTAATGGCACTGGTCTTGCTGCCAAATGCTGTTTTGCTTTTGCCTATTAATGCTTTTGCATTAATAATGGACAGCTCTGCTTGGAAGTTATTCATGTATTGCTCTTACGATGCAACTTTGCGAAGTAGTGCCAGGTGAGGTAACAGTCTGCGTGAATGGATATGTAAAGTGGTTCAGCGTACTGTACTGCTAAGGTTTTCCCGCTGGAATTGCATCCCGGCCCCAGGGCCCATCAATGTTATGGTGCTGAAGAAAAATTTATGCTTCAACTGCTTTGGCCATGCAACACTAGCCTTTGTGTTAAGCCTAGTAGTTGTGAAATAAGTCTGCACTAAAACTAGGCAGGGTTTAATCAGCAGTTTGGTCATACGTTCTGGCTCTGTGTCACTGTGGGAGCAGAGACGAGGTGACAGCTCTCATTTGTGTATATTCTCAGGGAGAGGCAGGCAGCTCACCATGCCCTGGTAGCTGCACTTGTGCTACATGTTCTGCAGTTGTTGAATGTATGTGTTAAACTAAAATGGAGTATATTTCTAATTTAAGACTTAAAGTGGTGATGAATTTACTATCTTCCTAGTGAGCTATTACAGTGAGTAATTATCCTCATAGTTAATTCAATTTGTATTTTTCTCAATTCAGGATTTAGTGATTGGATCTTGCTTCTTGTCTATTAGATAAAATCTATGTTCACATAGACAGTTGTGAAAAATGGAGTTGTTTCTGCATAGAAATTGCGTTGCCTGCTTACATAAAATACATGTTACTGAATGATAGTCCTAGACTTCATAGTTGAGATTTCTGGTTCCATGGTACCTATGGCTTAATGTGTGCTAACACAGAAGAGTTTTTCCATAACACAGTAACACTCCAGCACGGCTTAACCAAAGTTCTCTACTAGAAGGCCAGAAGGTCATCCTCATTGCTCCTCAGATTCTTTTCCTATGGATAAAGGGCTTTAAGCAGTATAAAACTATCCTAAACAGTTTTTGGTCTGGGCAGCTGGGTTGGTATGCAGTGGTGTTGATGATGCTGTAAAACTGACCACAAGGACTCTTCTTATAGGGAATGTAGATGGTCTAGTCTGGGGATAGAAAGGCATGTGAAAATAGAACAGAATGCATAGTAGCACTGTGGAGATGTCAGGCCATCTTGGAAAGCCCTCACAACTACCCACACACTTTGCTTACTTACTTTTTGAAAAGAAGGTTGAATTCAAACCAAAATTATCCAAACCAGTTAAGTTTTAAGGAGTGCTTAGTCTCCTTTTGCGCGGGAAGAGGATTCATGATCCTTTTTTGTAAAGAAATTCTTTATTACATATGTATCTATCATGGGAGAGTTTGGATGATTCTGTTGCTACAGCTCTAGCCTTCACCTAAGTAGGTGTACAAGAGCACCTTTAAATTTGAAAGGCATATAAAAAATTGCCTGCCTAGTTTTCTAAATCAAGAATTCTTCAGCCGACATGCTTCTCAAGTAATGTAGCTAAAAATACTCTGTTTATGTTGTTTTAAGTATGATCTAATGATTGCTTCTGGCAAGAAACTCTTCCTTGTTAGTATGCACACAAAGCGTAGTTTACATGAGGCTGAAATATTAACTTGCTGCTCTAAATTGAGCAAACAAGGATACTTGTGCTGTATCTCTAGCAGTAGTAGTGTAGGCTTCTTGTAGTAATCTAATTCATGGGGGAAACAAATTAATATGTGGAAAGCACGTATTAATTATTTATTCAAGGTAAGAACTTTAGATTTGGAGACATAAAAATTTTGATATAAGAACCCAAGTAATGGTACAGCTGTCAAAATGGGAAGGTTAAGACAATGCAATTGAAAATTGTGTGCTTAGCTTTTATACCTCAGAGGTCCTTTCAATGGAAAAATAGTCACTGCTTGATACTGAGTGGCAGCATGCAGGATTATATGGAGGATTTGCCTGTTTTGTTTTTAATACTTGCTGGAAAACTTGTCACCCTTTAAATAACTCAAGGCTTTTTTTTCTGCTTTTCTTTTCTGAGGAAAAGGGGAGAGAAGCCTTTCATTAGTTCCACATTATAGTTAACTCGTCACATTTTACAGCTTAATCCTTCTTCTTTAAAAAGTTTTTAGTGAAAAGACAAACCAGCCATCTTCTGCATAGCAGTCATTACTTATATAAATACTAAAAATAACATAAATATTTCTATGAACATGGTAAGATTAGTGATTATACAGATCTCTTCCTACTGTGGATTGTTGCCTCCCCGATATCTTCCATGGAATGCAAGTGAGTTTATTCTACATTATATCCATTCACTGTTCTTGATGAAAAATGTAAAATTAAAATTGAAGAGTAACTTTTGTACTTTTGCTGTTAGTCTTCCCTTTCAGGGAGCTGAAGTACAAACAGTAAGAAGTACAAACAGTGTTCCTGATAAAGTGTCCTGAGCTCCCCACTTCTACAATAACACTGTACTGGTGTGTTAATAACTTGTCAGTTGGAATACAGCTTTGAGAAAAAGGAGTGAAGTTTTTTGTTTGTTCTTGTTTTGTTTTGTAATTGCAGTTTTCTTATTACTATATGATGGAGGCTTTAAACAATTTCCTCATGGGTCACTTTCATGTTTCCCTCTTATCTCCACCCCAGACGTGCCCCAGCATTACACAGTAATTCTCTTTTTCCCGTGTGTCAAATTTAGAGGTAAAAGCAGAACTTCTGTAAGATATTATTCACTGATTATTTGCTATGATATTCTTTTTGAAACAAGGAAAATGCAGGCATGTTTTGAAACACTTCAAATACAAGAATTAAGCTCATGAATTACTTACAAAGAAGTGTTTGTAGAAAGAAAAATCCCCTAGTTTCTCTTCTTCCTCTTTCATGGTCATTAATTTGGACATCAGGTCTCTATTAATACATTTTATAGCATGATTCTTTGTGCTAGAGCATTAAAAACTGCTATGACTTCAACTCAGATTATCCGCTCTTTTAGCCAGAGCAGTCCCTGTCTTGAGAATACACAAAGAGGGAACAAAAGGCCTCTGGTTTAAAGTGTTAAAATTTGATGTTCCTCTTGCTATTGGAAAGAGAATTTGTGGAATCCATATGAGCTATAATACATCCAGGTTCTGTGTTTGTCTATGTCTGGACCTTGTAGGTGGTTGTATGATCATACATACTTTATCATAAACTAAAGAACGGTGTTCGGATATCTGTAGTTTTTTTCTTATATGTACAAATATATACACAAACAATGGGATGGGACTGCTGGAGCAGCTGTCTTGAAGCTTTTATTCTGTTATAATCATCAGTCTCATTTTACAAAGCCAAGCAAGGGAGATGGAAACAGCCCCAGCTGCTTACAACAGCAGACTAAATTCTCCTTCTTATAAAGTCTTTTAACAACTTTCTAGCCAACAGCATAATGTTAAAAGCTGACAAGCGTTTGCTTAGGCCAATTAGTAAAGCTGCATGTACATCTTGCTTTGGACAATACTTGCTTGTAATAGCTTAAAGTAATGGATAAAGCTTCATTATTAAGCTTACATATTTCTACTATCTTGCTTAACGTATTTTCTAAGGCCTATCCCTGTGTAGCACATAGCATTATTATTTCTTGACCTTGCGTCTTTAACCTTCTTGCAATTTTCCGTTCTAAGATTTGCATTCACACAGCTTTCTGAGAGTTTTATGCCTTTTCTATTTCCCACAATTCCCCCTCTCGGTTCAACCCTAAAGAAATCCTTTTAATGACTTTGTTGAATATTAACTACCTTGCATTACATAGTTCTACTACAGTGCATTTTTCCTTATTTAGCAAAACAGCATTACCAGCTTTTTAAACAAGGCTATATTAATAAGCTTTACTTAATATATTGCTTTTTGCTTGTCTAAGGCACTTTTTTAGCTTGTTTTAAGCATTTTTATTTTAAACTATAGCAGTTCTAATGTTTCAA
Source organism: Rhabdornis inornatus (assembly GCA_013397075.1). NCBI lineage: Eukaryota > Metazoa > Chordata > Aves > Passeriformes > Rhabdornithidae > Rhabdornis > Rhabdornis inornatus. Next base: position 245,720 of record VWZS01008947.1, on the reverse strand, counting down.
AAGATTTGGTTGATATTAAGGTCGTAAGTCAAATCTGGTAGTAAGTGCTGTCTCTTGATTTGTTGATTTTCATCTGTTCTAAGGCCTTGAATCAAAGCCTTTGTCAGCCTTTACATTTTCATATGTTAACTTGGGATCAGCAGACGACTGCATAAGACCCCATGATTTTTCTGTAAGATTTTGAGAATTCTCTGTGATTTCCTTTCCTACATCACTTTTCTTGGATGACAAAAAAAGTCATTTGTCGCACACACTGAAGTATACACGGCACTAGTGCTAATATTACCACCACAACAATCAATACATACAAATCTATCTTTCAAAGCTCCCTTAACCAAGGTGCAAAGCTCCATCCCTCTAAGAAATCGTCTAACCGTGATCCATCATCTCTTTTGATTTGAGATGTTAAATTTTTCAGTTTTTGTATACTTTTGTGGATAGATCTGGAGTGGTCAGACAAGTTCATCCAACACAATCCTTCAAATTCCTCACAACTACGTCTTTGTGCCACTAAGAGAAAATCAGTTGCTGCTCTGTTTTGTAGGGTGGCATGTCTAACACTGCTAATGTCTGTCCGCATATCACTGATTGCAATGGATGTAGCATTGGTTTATTTACTCAGCCAACAACTGGCTTGATCTAATAGTTTAAAGGCCATAGCTAAAGCAAGTTGGGGTAAAAACAAACCTGCTGAAACCCTTTCTGCAGCCTTCCAGGGCCTAAAATTACTTCTACAGTTTTCATTATATTGATAGGCAAATCTTTTTCTCCTGTGTTTCTTCTTAATGACTGCTTTAGCACTAGGTCCTGTCACAGTGAGCATTCCAATGCTGCATGGACCACCTACAAGGTGTGATGGAATGCCCTGCCAAGCCCTATCTCTACAAATGAACCAATATCCTTTTGGTAATTGTCATGGATATTGGTCAACCCTGGAAAGTTCATCACAACTGTCTGAATAATTACACCAAAAACTTGAATTTCTGTATGCAAAGTAATGGGGAGTAACATTGTACTTTGAAGGATCACTTTCTTGCCAATCACTAGCGGAAAACATAAGGCAGAAATCCTTTGTTAAAGAACCAAGGATCTCTAATTATTGGGGTTCAGATAATGCCTGGGGAAGTTCTTTGGTCCAAATGTCCCAATCACTCACAGGATTGCTCGTGTTGGCAGCATCGCCTGGCTTACTATTCAGTTGCTTTTTGGTCTAGGGATCATAATATGTAGGTATTGGCCAGTCTTTTACTGGCACACCTATTAGACAGGTTGAAAAAGGCTTCCCTGGGTTCGAATTGGACAGGCATATGGTGTCTGAACCTGCAGCCTTGGCTAAGATAACCCAAACATTTGTCTTTGGTTGTCCTACAGGCAAATCCATACTGCATGAAGGAAGCAAAACTAGCAAGCACCAGTGGAGCAATAGATTTTCCTCCATACCTTTCGTGAGCTATTTTTTTTGGCAAAAGCCTTCTCCATGAATATCAACTCCCAAATTTATTCAGGGGTTAGCCAGTTGTAGCAAAAAGGGATTAATTTTACCTTTACCAATTTTATGGGGGTGTTCTTAACTCTCTAAACTAACACAAATGATACCAAGCTGTTACCAAAAGAGCTCTATGAAACCAACAATTTCTACACTTGTTTCATTGGCATAAAAATCAAGATTTACAGGTTCCACAGGTGAACAAAGAACGTCGGGCGTGACCCGTAGTCACTCTGTTCGGCTCATGTCTGCATGCTTGTTTCTCTGCTCTTGCTATTGGAAAGAGAATCTGTGGAATCCGTATGAGCTATAATACATCCAGGTTCTGTGTTTGTGTGTGTCTGAACCTTGTAAGTGGTTGTATGATCATACATACATTATCATCATCTAAAGAATGGAACTGCTTTTTGTTCAGACTGTTTCTTCTAAACTCTTGCATATGAAAGGTCTATTAATCTCTCTTCTACCACTGCTATTTCTTTATCAAGCCACTTAGCCTAAATACTGCTAAATATACATAAATTCTTGTAGCATTTACTCATTTTCTGAACTGCTTGTTGTATTCTCATTCTCTAGTGGGTTTTTATAGGCAATAAAACAGAGAGTACAATGGAACTGATAAAGGGGCCTGATATCTTAGGCCTGATCGAGCAGAAACCATGGGACAGACAGACACTTGTGATAATGTTACTAGGTGACATGATGTCATGAAGAATGTGTAACCAACAGGAAATTGTTACCAAAAATAGAACCCCATAAAAGTGCCTATATAAACACTTTGTATACTCGGTAAAATTGGCTTCTGATCCAAACTTGGATGTCCCCGTCTCTCCATCGCTGATAAGTTTTGTGTGCTATTTCATATTTTATCCCATGTTAAATACTTTATGTATTTGTGTCAGAATTTGTGTAGGATTATGTGAAAGGCCTTTAATTCCCAGTTAAAGCAAAGTTTTCTTTTAATTGTTTCTGTGTGTTTGTCCCCATAACTGATAGCAATGGACATGGCTCTGTCATGCTCTTACTACCTATGTATTATCAGATATTGTCTCTCTTTCAAATAAATCCCTTTTCTGTGGGGAATGGATCAGAATAAAGAAAAGTGTCTGAGACTGTAAATTTCCCAATCCACTTTAGCACTGGAGGCTAGAGGGGATTGGGAAATTGAGGCCTGGAATTAGAGAGGGAGCCATGTTCGGTGGCAGTCCTGGGAGAAAAAAGTAAGTTGGATGGTGAAATAGGGAGAGAAAGGGTAAAGTCTGTTGAAATAGGATTGTGAGGTTAAATAGAAGGAGGTGAACAGGAGGCAAAGACATCTTACAGTAGACCATGTGTGGTGGGAAACCTGGAAGTGTCTTTGCTCAGAAACATTCAGGAGGAGAGGTCAGGACACCAGGACTTGGTGAAAAGCTTCAGTAGGTAGATGGAAAGTTGGGCCTGAATTTCAGTAGAGAGGGAGATAATTAAAACTGGCTGCAAAAGAAGATTAAATACAGCTGGACATAACTAAATTTAAACAGGAAACTTTTATTGTGGTATTTTTAAAATTTAATAAATACTAAATCTATTTTTGTTTGCTGTCAGATTTATGTTTGACATAAGTAAGTAATTAGAGGCAGACTTTCATTTAATGTTTGTTGCTTTCATCCCTTTGCACTGAATAAACCACATTAATTGATTGTTAAAGTATACTGAGATTGTGAAAAAAGACCAGGATAATTTCTAATACAAGAGAAACATTGCATGTGCTGCTCTATTAAGTGTTGTCAGGGCTTTGCTGGGAGGTTAATAGTAAAGCAGGAGCAGAAAATCTTTCTGGCTGCTATTTTGTTCTTGAGCTTGAAGCTGTAAATAATGGAGTTGACTGAGAGATTTGAGATGTGTATATGTTTGGAAGAAGTAGTTTGTCATTCTTAGAAAATGTATGTTCTTGTAGAATGAGTTACATTTTAATGATGTATTTTATTTTGAAGAAAAGCGACTGAAAGTTTTTAAATCTCTATTTCAGTCTTGCTCTAATCAACATATGTGCTGATGAAATACAGACTTTTTATTTTCTTCATCTGTGCAATGTAATCAACACCATTTTGTGACTCCATACTATGATCATGTTTGCTGTCCTTTATAGTGCTGCAAAATTATTCTGTAACTTTCATTTTAAGCTCATGATGTGTCTTAACTTTGTTAAGCCCTTGCATGAGGATAATTGTCCACTACCATAACCTATAAAAGAAGGTGGTAGTTTCTCAATTTGATTTTTGTATTTCAGTCATTGCATGTTGGCTGCTTTGGTTTGTTACTTAGCTATTGTTCAAAATCTTTCCCATATACAAACTGTGTAGCTAGTAATCAGAAAAGTATATTACTGTCTTTTTAAAGACATCACGTATGTGTCTTGCTCTCAGTGTTTTGCAATGTTAGGTATTATGGCCACGACTCAAATATATATTTTTCTTTGGTAAAACATGGTTCACAGTCTCACTGTTAACTCTATTATTTATTTATACTTGCTTGATGCTGCTTGTAAATCCCCTTCTCGTGCATGTTTTTTTAAATGGGCTCAGCAGGCCTTAGGTGGCCTGGCTTGTTAGGTGTATTGCACTTTATGTGGTAGTTGGGGTTGGATCAAGTGCATCTTTAAAAGCCTAATTCCTGATTGTCCACACCTACTTCCCAGTGGAATGAGTTGAAGCACAGCTGTCCCAGAGCACCTTCTAGGTGAAACTTAAGCAGAAGATGTGCTCCAACTGTGAGGGTCATTTTAAACTTGGGCGGGGGGGTGGGGGAGGTCCTGGCAGGTATGGGAATAAATCACTTCCTCTCCCCACAGCTGGTATCCTGTGGGTGCTGTATCTCAGCTTTGCACCTCTGCCTCTACAGCACTGCACTGCTTGCTTACGCACCAGTGTTGTTCTTGGGCAGTGTGCTTATAAGTGTCTTACACTTTTTTTTCTGAAGGTCGGTTTGGATTTTGCTTTCTGTTTACCTCAATTCAGTATTGCACAGTTAAAGAACACAATCAAAAGCTCAGATATATTACAGTGTTAAGATTTAGTCAAATATCTACAGAAGTTTTTGTGTTAGTTTAATTGTCTTTGTCTACTAAATCTGTAATCTCAAAAGATTTGTTCTAGGAGCATCCACTAGTCATAAACCATGTTGTGTCTGTAGCTATACTGTCTTATCACTAAATGCTATCATGATACTTAGGTTAGTATCCAAGTCAGTTTAATACATTAATTTCCAAGGTAATTATTTTTAAAACTTTTTCACGATCAGTTATAGTTTGTTAAAAAACAAACCCCACCTCTCCCCAACCTCCACCTCTCTACATCCACCTAATTTCCTTTTTTCTTTACAGTTTCAAGTGATAAAAATGGAAAAACGAAAACAGGCGGTACTGACAGAAATTTCATTTTCCCACAGTTATGTGGGTTTATAAGTTAAAAATATGTATCAACTTTTAAAATCTATATTAGCAGGGCAGAGATATTTCAGCAGTAAAGCAGGAAGTGAAGTGGTCATCCTTGCAGTACAGAATGCAACCTGTTGTCACAGATAACAATGAGTAGTTTTCCCTTTAATCTTCTAGTATTGCTTGGCATTTCTTGTTTTGAGCAACTGTTGTTCATATTAATTTTTATAATCTATCTTCTGTGAATATGTAATGGATAAAGCTGAAGAATTATGCTTAAACAGCATTTAATATTCAATATGGGGGCTTCATGCAGTCTTCCACTAGAGTTGTGGGATGCCTTCATCAGCTCTGAGTTTACTGTTGGATCAGTCTGGAGACTTCAATTTTTCTTAGGGTTTTCTTGTATTTTGTTTTCCCATACAATGCAAGTGTTAAGAAACTTACCTGGGAATTGCCAAGTTAGATTCATTGACCAAGTATAATGAATTTTGTATGTTTATGCAAAGCCTTGCCACTTGCATTGCCATGTTTTGATGTCTGTCTGAAAAAAATCTTTGTGGTCTGAGACAGATAGGAAAAACAATAGCTTTCCTCAATATTTCTTCTGGTTTTTAGTTGATTTGAGTCATTTTGGTCTCTGACTGTATAAGTCAAAGAGACACTGTATTAGCTGAAAAGACATAATTTCAGTTCTCTGGAAGTTGATTTGTAAATACACTTCTTCCAGCAAAATAACAATCCTTTCTTATTCCTTATCTATCTTATATATGGAAATTTTTGTATCTTGTGTATTAGTTGACAGTAGTTGATTCTGAAAGCACTTACATGACAGAAGGCAGCTTTAATTTTTCAAATTTCTCAGATAATGTACATCCATCTGTTCTTTAGCAAATGCATCACCTCTCTGCATACTGATGATTTCTGATGTAGCACTGCTTGTAATTAAATTTTGATAATGTATTTTATGGGCTTCTTGAAAAAACAAGTTGAGTTTATTCATGCAAATGCAGAGTAAAATGGAAACCACTAAAGACTAAAGCTAATTTCATGAACCAATGATCACTCAAAAATGTAGGAATAATTAAAACCATATATTAGTACTAGTGTACATTTTTAATTGGCTGGAATTTCATTTGGGTATAATAACAGTAATGACAGTGATATTTTTGTCACGTAAACATTTAGCGTATTCTTGCATTTGATTTCTTTAATGTTTCAAAGCTGACCTTTTATGTTGGTTGCTTACAGATACAAATTGGAAGTATGTATTAAATTATTGAAACAAATGCAACATTTGCAGTTTTATCAAGTACATACTAAACCAGTAATTGCATATATAATGCTGCTAATACTGAAAAAAATGTGTTTAAACTTTTAAGCTACACCCATGGCTACTTAGAGAAACATTTGTGGTGAAAACTAGAATTTCTAGATTAAGAAGATGGAAACCTCTTGTTCAGCCTATTTTTTTTTAACTACTGATTTTTACATTGTTTAGTGCTTCAGATTTCCAAGTTGAGAAAATAAGGTGTAGTATTGTTTCGTTCATAATGCCCAAATTATGTAGCAAGCCTGATACATAAGTTGTATTACCATCTGATGATATATGCAACTAAATTTGACTTTTGATGAAATGTTGTTAATAAACATCACTCCCACACGCTAAGATTTCTGAGCTTTGAAAGGGAAAGACGTTAAATGAAAACATTTCTCTTAGAGTGCACTCTTCATGGCATTTTTCTTAAGTGCTAGTTACTGTACACAAAAAAATAAACACATTTGCTCTTGCTACCACTTGAATATAAAAACACAGACATTAGCTTCTGGTTTGGGTCACATGCACCCAAGTGTCCCAAAGCTTTTTTTCCATGGAAAAATCAAGAGTCAGCACAGTGTCTGCTTCCTTCCATTGTGGCACTTAATTGTCTTTTAGTGTTACCTTCTCATTCACTGATTGGAACTTAATGGATACTTTCTTTGAACACATATTTCCATGACTGATCTTATAAGGTTTTATTTGGAGGAATTGTCACCTGGGTGGATACATTGAAACTTGAGAACCCTGTCTTTGGGATGTAAGTAGTGTTTCCCAGAGGAAGAAAGGTGCAGAGAAGTGCAGAATCCCAGCTATGAATCCTCCTCAGAGAAAGAGTGGAAAAACACCTGTATCTGTGCCTTTTATGGTACAACACACTGAAAATGACAGTAGAGCTGTGGTTACTGGTACTTTGTTCCCTCCCAACCAATAAGGTGAATGTTTTTGCAAATATCATGGAGCAAAGTTGGGGTTTACCTGCTCCCTGTCCATCATACAAGGCCCTAGGTTTTTTGTTAAAAAGAAAAAAAAAATTAAACTATAAGAGATAGGTGATTTAAGAAAAAGGAGGGGGTGATGGTGGTGGTGGTGGAGGTTCAAAGATTATCATCCTGTGCTGAAGTACTCATGGAAACATCCTTACTGCTCCTACTCCAAGGAGAGTTAGAACTTGTGCTCTCATCCAGTATTTGTGTTGTTGTGCTTTCTGAATCTCTCTCTCACAGTGTGGCCTGCTGAGTTTGTGGGCTTCCGAGGACAATGACTCTGTACACAATGACAAAGCTAATTTCTCCCTGCACACGTTTTCATGTACTGCTTTCATAGCCTTTAAGTCTGACTACTTGTTGAGTTGTGTCTGGCTTCGTCTACTCAACACATTGCTCGAATCTAGGGAAACCAGAATCTGGATGGGCCAGCCTCAAAGGCTATATAGCTGGAAATCTGATACCAAATTTAATAATGAATTAGTCTATGTTATAGCCCTCCATTCTTATATGTTGCTTGGAGGTACATGGGTAACTGAATGCATGAATAATTTCGAAATTGCATTAGTATTTTTCAGTTTCTATTAAAATGCACCTAATTTTGGCCTTTTTTAATATCTCAGAGACTCATTTAACAATTAATTGTAGCTTCTTAGACTTTGGAGAACTTTACTACTAACAATCTTTTTTTCTTCCAGGCAAGGTATATGCCATTTCTTGGGCCACACAGGTTGCCTAGTGATGTCTGCTTTTGACCACTGGGCATCTCCCTGGCCAGCTGAAGACTTGGCAATGATAAGGCTGTATACTTTAATGGGTGTTCTCTTCTTTATTAATCTAAAAGGAAATTAGAATAACAAGAAATGAGGCTTTCAATTATATCTGAAAATATGCTGCTCTTAATGCATAAGACCAAAACCAGTTTGTTTTTTGAATAATATACAAAGTCTGTAATCAAATGAGAGGGAAGATTAAATGCAATTTGAAATGATCTGTGTACAGTTTTTTGCAAGTAATATCACATACTTGTATCTTCTGCTAACATGAATGTTAATGGTTCATGTGGATTCTCTAAATGGGCAACTAGTTCTTCTGAATTTGCATAATCTGGTGCTTAAAGAGATTGTGATCAGACTGTTTGACAGAACAAGTAATTCTCTTGCTAGAAAGTTGCCTGTAGTTTTTTTTGGTTTTTCTAGTTGTGTGTCAAGTAGAAATTCTTCCTTGTTTCCTCTCAGTTTTTATTTGCTGAGAATAATACCATGAAATAGGTTTTTACTTCTTTATCTAATAAAGAAGTAACTTTTGTAATTTTCTACTTTTTCTTTATCTCCTTAGAATGTGAAAGCATTTCCATCTTCAGATAGCCTAGCCAAGGTCCAAGAAGTAGCAAGCTGGCTTTTGGAAATGAATCAGGAACTGCTCTCTGTGGGCAGCAAGAGGCGACGAACTGGTGGATCTCTTCGAGGTAATGCTTCCTCAAGCCAAGTAGATGAGGAGCAGATGAATCAGGTCGTAGAAGAGGAGGAGCAGCAGCAAAGACGACAAGAGGAGCAGCAGCAAAGACAAGAGGAGCAGCACACTGGGAGGAATGGGGAGATAGGAGGAGAAGAACCTGGGTTTAATGACAGGCATGAGTCTCAGCAGGAACAGTTAGAAGAAAATAATAATAGACTTATTACAGTGGATGAAGATTCCACTTGTAACCAAGAGGAAGATGATGATGAAAATGCTGGTGATCAAGAGGAAGAGGTGGAAGAGGAGGAGGAAATGGACCAGGACAGTGATGATTTTGATCAGTCTGATGACAGCAGTAGAGAAGATGAACATGCTAACTGTAATAGTGTCACAAATTCCAACAGCCTCACGGACTTGCCCATTCACCAGTCATCGCCATTCTACATGAAGACAAAGGTGAGAAGCTACATTTTTTTTGTGCTCTTAATCCTCATTAACTTTGGATTTTGGAAAAAAATTACATATTTAGAATAAACTAAAGTTTTACAATGAAGCAAACATTTTAAAGTTTTACAATGAAGCAAACATTTTATTTCCTAAAGATATTACAGTGAAGAATTTATGTAGTACTCAAAAACTATGCTGTTTTAGCTGTTAATAATAAAAATATTTGAATGCATTTGACATGAGCAGATACCCCTATATATTTTAAGGAATAGCATTCTGATGACTGTGGCCAAAATACCAAGATGTATCTTTATAAATATTTTCACATATTATAAAAATTTTTCACATAAGAACACTCCCAGTGTTATTTATGATATTTGCCTTCTCCAAGTGGGCTAGAAGGGAAGGTAAGATGTGTTGTTTTCTCAGACAAGATCCGGTTCATTTAGGTGAAAACATTGTAATGAAAACGTAGGGTGGCATATTACAGAACCATAATAGAAGAAACAGAAGTTCCTCCTGCTGGCCTGCTGAGTTCCTTGACAAAATACAGGTTAAAAAAAGTGTGATAACCAGTCATTCAGTTAGGAAGTCATTACATAATGTCTTATTGTACCTTGCTTGTGAGGTCCTTGAACCTGTGTCCTGGCTGTTGAAAACTTCAGATTTGCAATAAGAATCTGGGAATTAATCTTCATACTTTTATTTCTACATATATCACCTAACATTTTAGATTAAAAAGAAATTATTGGCTGCAGTGTACATTTGTAGTTCACTTTATTTTCCAAGTTCTTTGGGAAGGAGGAATTCCATTAACTTGTAGGAGCAGCAAAATAATGAAAGTAGTGAAATTGACTAGTAAGAAAGAGGAGCAGGCCAGTGTTCTTCTGGAAGAATGTTCTTCCTAAGTCTATGGATGAATTCCTTTTTCTTACTCATTATTTGTTAATGGAACACCTCTCACCTTTCAAAAAACAAAAGCTCCTCAAACTTTAAAATTTTACTTTAAAAAATACTTAAAACCTGATGTAAAATAAATCAAAACCACAAAAAAGGCAGTTAATGTAAGTTAACAGGTTGAGTATGAGCATAAATGTGTAGACATGGATAATCATTCTTGAAGATGCACCTGAACAGGTAAATAGGGTGAACATTTGCTTCTGGAATCTACAGTGATGTTTTTGTTAATAACAACAGTATGCAATTCACTTCCATTTTTAAAGTATCTCAGCTAACATCTTTGATTTTTGAAAAGTTATAATGTTTTCACATGAGTTTTTTCTATAATTTTGTATTTATAATTCTAGTCTTCAAGGTACTGAAGTATATGATTTCTAATTGGAGTGAAATACTGTTATGTTTCATATCACTGAATTGGATTTTACAACTGAAATCATTAGTTTTATTTCAACGCCTTGGTTTTCCTGGATTTAGTATGTTTTCCTGAGTATCATATAACAACTTGCATCCAGTATGGACAATATTTAATGTAGGAAATTCTTATACTCAAAAATATGTTTCTAACTGTCTGAAGTGGAAACTTGTTGAAGTGCTTTGTAAGTGACTATACTCAAATTATGTACAGACGTAGCAGAGCATAATTTTCAGTGGTGGCCAGTTCTGAAGCTTTTTATATTGACTTCAATAATGAATGTAGCTTTTTCTTTCTTTTCTTGAGGCATATTTGATATGAACTGAAGCAAGCTGGTTTAGCCTGAAAGAAGATGTCTGAAAGATCTTTGTACAGATGCAAAATTTCTGTATGGTCTGATAATTGTTCTGCATATTCGATGCAGGGCTGGCCGTTTTTGTCTGTGCTCTGTTCCCAGGCTGTGCTTCTGCAAGAATTGTTGGGCAGCCAGGTAGCAAACCATATCTGGGAATTTTTTCATGGTGCAGCTCTGTTTTAGGAAGTTTCAACTGTGTACCTGAGGTATCAGGACAGGTTAGAAAACTGCTTGAGCTGGCACTGCTCAGCACGATGGTTACACATTATAACCGACAACATGCAACATTTAATGGTACCAATGCATTAATAGACCAGTATTTAACCAGAGGAACTCATTCTGTGTTACGAAGTGTTGTGGAAATACATCTGTGAAAGCATGAATGAATTAATTATTCTTTTTTCTTTTAGTTTCTATTAATAAACTTTTTCTTTATACCCTTTAAAGTTTGAGCCTGTTTTGCTCTTCTCCTAATCCTATCTTGCAGCAGAAAGTAAGTATCTTCTGATGGGTGCATTGGCAATTGGCCAACACTAAAACCACCACGTAAATTGGTGCATTGGCCAGGAAATCTCAAATTGGCGAACCAAAACCATTACACTACCAAATACCAAGAGATAATAGTGAGACTGAACAAAATAGCAACTGCTACTAGAGTAGGTGTTGTGCAGCTCATCTTAGTTTTTTAATATCTCTGTTCTTTGTCCTTCTTCTTTTTCTTCCTTTCCTCATAAACTACTGAATACAGTCTTTCTCTTATCTGACTTTTTTTGTTGACCCTCACAATCCTGTGTGGCTAAGATAGGAAATGTCATATTTCGCCCATAACATCACAGTGTACCCTGCTTGGGTTTGCTGCCTGTCACCTTAGTAGCAGCAAGCATAATGTGTTCTACTTGATAAACATCATCAGAGGCATAAACCCCATTATATTTGTATAAAAATAATTTTTATCAATACCCATGTTTTATATAATGTTTATATAATAGATATAACAATGTATAAAATATATAAAAATATTTGCCTCATACTACTGCTCTGTGCAAATAACTGATATAATTGCTGCCATGATGTTGTGAAAACGTTATGAGTAAAGTCATGGGCGCTTGAAATGAGAAAGCCAGTGGTTCAGGAGACACTTAATTGCATTCACCAACACCACACAGGAATCTGGAAGGATCCTTGTGACTACCTTTCATGATTTCCAGCAAAAAATATTAGGCTGCTCCATATTGAATTCTGTGCAAGCTAAAGCTTATTTTTAGAAAAATGTCACTGAAAACAGGAAACTGTGCAGCAAGGCAAATCTCTCTCAAGCCTAGTTTAATAGTTTGTTAATTATCATCAGTGTTTAAACTTCACCTTTACTCTGCCTTCTTCCTATTGTCTTTCTCCGACTATTACGATTTTATTTTCATGTTGTATTGAAGAGCTGTTTAACAAATGTGGTTTTTTCTCCCCATACTTTGCACAGTCAAGTTTTTGCCTGACAGATCTCGTAAATGTAAATTATAAGGACAATGGGGACACTGGGCATATATTTCCATTTTTTGTTTTTGTTGTGATATTTCTCTAAGCACTCTGGTGTTGGAACATTTGTCTTGAATTGCGGATGTCTTTATATCTTGATTAACAGTCTGGATGAGGGGATCGACTGCACCCTCAGTCAGTTTGCAGGTGACATCAAGTTGGTTGGGAGTGTTGATCTGGTGGAGAGCAGGAAGGCTCCACAGAGGGGTCTGGACAGGCTGTATTGATGGGCCAAGGCCAATTGTATGAGGCTCAACAAAACCAGATGCTGGATCCTGCTCTTGGCTCACATCAGCCACATACAGTGCTATAGGCTTGGGCAGAGTGGCTGGAAAGCTGCCCAGCAGAAAAGGACCTGGGCCTGCTGCTGGAGAGCAGCTGAACATGAGCCAGTGTGTGCCCAGGTGGCCAAGAAAGCCAATGGCATCCTGGCTTGTATCAGGAAATAGTGTGGCCAGCAGGACCAGGGCAGTGATCATCCTCCTGTACTCATCACTGGTGAGGCCATACCTCAAATCCTGTGTTCAGTTTTGGGCCCCTCACTATAGGAAGGACATTGAGGTACTCTAGAGAGTCCAGAGAAGAGCAATGAGGCTGGTGAAGGACATGGAGCACAAGACCTGTGAGGAGCAGCTGAAGGAGCTGGTATCGTTTAGTCCATAGGAGACTAAGGGGAGACCTTATCATTCCCCATAAATATCTGAAAGGAGGTTGTAGCCAGGTGAGTGTTAGCCTCAAGGGATGAAACAACAGGAACTGGTCTGAAGTTGCACTAGGGAAGATTTATATTATGATACACTCCTTCTGGGAAAAGGCTGTCCAACACTGGAACAGGCTCCTCAGGGAGGTGGTTACCATTCTTGGCGATATTTAAAAGACATGTAGAGGTAGCACTTAGGGACATGGTTTAGTGTTTGCCTTGTAGTAGTGTTAGAATAATGGTTGGACTTGATGATCTTAAGAAACCTTTTCCAACCTAAATTATTCTATTATATCAGAAACTGCGATTAAAACTCAGTAGCAACTGTGCCAAGGACAGTTAAAATTTGTTTATTCAATGTATTTACCTATTTATATATCAAATGACTCCATACATTGGGATTTCATGTTTGACTGATTTGTCTAATAAGATACAAGCCTTTTTCAGAGAGCTTTCTGTTCTGTAAGGTTGGCCTGTGTCCTTTGTACCTACAGAACTGATGCTCAGTTGTATTAAAGTGACCAGAGTTTTCTCCCGTGTCAGATCCTTTACTGTTTGTTAATTTTTACTCCAGTTGATCTGTGTCTTGTCAAATGTTGTCATATCTGTTTTAAAAATACTAAATAGCACAAGAGGACTAAGTAAATATATATAGCAGTCTGAGAAAAACATGTCCTTGATGCTGATTCTTCACTGATTGCATTGTATTTGTGGCATCCATTTCCAGTGCTCTGTGATGACTTTGTATTAATTGAGTTCTGTTGGGTAACAACCGCAACATAAGCGAATACTCTTACATCCCATATTTCAACTGCACTTGAATGCTTTTATCCGTCTACATGTGGGATTCTGCTGCAATGCAAGGACAAGAATGTATTACTGGCAGTTGCTGTCACTGTGAAATAGCTCATGTAAATTATCATTCTTGCTGATTGGAGATTTAAATTGTTTGTCTACCTGTGCTCATACTCTTGAAATTGTAATACTAGCAGATATATCATGCCAGCAATATTTTATGTTTATCAAAATTGGTGTTTATGAAAGAGGTGATACTACCATGATTTTGTGAATGAAAATGTCATCAATGCTATGATCCTATTTTATGTCAACCAGTGCCTTATTTTCTCTTGTACTGACACCTGTGTTTCACATAGGGGGTTATCTCAGTTGTACTCTGTTTACTTTTCCAAGTTTTTTCTGTAAATCATTAGGTTTACTTGGTATTTCTGAAATATTTTGATTGTTCTAATTCTTAAAAATATTTTCATACAATCTTATTCCTGTTTTTTTGTCTTTGTTTGCATAACTGTTTCTGCAACTCGTGGTTTCATAGTTTTTAAATATTAATGACTTCAATATGCTTTAATATTTTGTCTTTCATTGGTGTTTTTGGTTCCCGTTTAGATGAGTTGTTTTTCTGGAAGTGCTGCAAGCTTTTCATATTTAGAGGAGCATTGGCTTCTTGATTATTTTAGGAATTGTTTCTAAACAACTACAGTAATTTGCAGGTTCATTCATCTCTGGTTTGTATTTGATGGGGAATTGATTTTGTGGGGAAAAAAGTCATAGTCACTTGTATGCAAGCTCCTATGAATTTAACTTTGTTCAATTAGTTTATATTTATCTAAAATTCAACATTACATAATACTTTTAATATGAAATGTCTCTTATGTTGAAGCCACCTCAGTTAGGAAATAACCACTTTAAAAAAAATTAAACACATGAATTCATGAAAAGCATTAGCTGCATTATTTCCAGCAAATATTGTCACGGATTTCTATGGTGTAGGCAAAATAGCTACTTGGTATCAGACTAACAGGAGTGAAAGGTATTATGTAAGAACCTGGATTTTAAAATCCAAGTGAGCAAGTGGAGCAAGAAGATTGTTAGCTGGTACATAGCCATTTTTCTTGCTTGGGGTTTCAGAAAACACTTTTGTGTGTTCTACTTGTCTGGAGGATTTTCTGAAGGAGTGTTTGAGCCCATTACGTAAGATGTTTTATCCTTCTGGACAAAAGGCACTGTTGTTCACAACAAGAATCTTTGCAACAACCCCCACTTACTTAAACATTTATTTCCTTTTCTTCTATTGAGGTTGTCATAAAACTTAGCAAATTAGGTTATATGAATGTGAAATGTTACTTCTGTGTTAACTATTTGGATTGTGGTGGTGACTTCTCATATCGGGTCAGGCATTCTTGCACGCAGAACCCTGCAATAACTTTGCTAATTAGTCTCCTCTTCAGATGCATGTTTGCTTGTTGCAGAATTGTGGGCTGTGATTGTTTTGTTGGTTAGCAGAGCCTCCAAGGAAACAGAAAACAGATTAGCTAAAATGAAGATGAAAATTATTGTATAGTTGCCTCTACAACCACAAAAACCACTTTGATACCCTTTCAGAAGTTGTCATATTTTAGCATTTGCTTCATTACTCAAGGTAGTAAGATTTTTTTTAATAGATACATTTAATACATGGCATATATTACAAACATCAGTGGTAAAGACTGAGAAGCAGTTTAATTTTTGTGTAAAACCAGTGTACTTTGATTGCAGCGTCCTCTACCATACTTTCTACCATACTACCCATTTGGCTGTAAGTCACAAGATGTGACCTTGACTGGCACTGTGCTTGAGACAGAAAACACAGCACTCTATGGTCCTTGTGACAAAAAGCCTTTCTGTTGTTCTGACTTCACCTTAAATTCCCCCCTTAATGTTCCGGGGTAAGTGCCTGTGATTGGTTCAAAGTTCAGGCTGCTCAGCTCTCTGACCAATAGCCTCCGCAGCTTTGGCTGGGTCTAATCTTGTCTATCTCCAATTCTGTCCTATCTCTGTTCTCTGGGGGCTTGTCTATTAGGCCAAGCCACTTCCCTTATCAGTGGCCAGACGAGAAGAGAGAGTGTGTGTAAGTAATGGTGCTGTTCAAGAGTGCCTCTTCTTGATTGTTTATTCACATAGGAGAGTTGAGGGAGGGAAGATGGAAAAGCTAAGCTGGATCGACTTGGATGGAGCTGGAAGAGGATGTACCACAGGAAAACCTGTCCCTTGGAGCTTAAAAACCGATATCTTCAATTCTGAAACAAATCTAAAGCTCGGTTCGCATGCAGAGCTTTCAGCTCTTCAATAGTGCAGGCTGTGACAGAGTTTTTTGCTGCAAGGTGCCTGGTCTAAGCTTGTATGTAGAGCCACAGAGATAAGAAGGTGTCCTAGTTTAGGGGAAATTTAGGAGGAAACCTCTAGGAAACAGATTCCAGTGGCCCCTCCCCCAGCTGGTTTGGGAAAAGATTTTCTCAGAGAGAAGTGGAAAAAAACCTGTTTATTTAACAGGCAAAGCACTTCCCAGTGCAAAAATGAACAATACTAAACAACAAAACCTCTCGCTGCTCTGAAGAGATGACAAATTCGGAAGAGTTCCTTTCATGGGTTACAGCCTGGCTCACTCCATCTGTTCTCAGTCCCTCCGGTGTTGGGAAATGCCACGGCCCATGCCAGGCCCCAGTGGACCACAGGTTCAAGCTCTGGGTGCTCTTCTGAGTTTTCAGTCTAGAGCAGGTTCAAACAATTCCAAGAAAAAAGAGAAAAAACCAGTCCAGGGAACTTCTCTGCCTCAGCTAGTCAGAAACTAACTAAAAGCAAAGGAGGGCTCTCTACTGCTGTCTGCTGCAGACAACACAGTCTTTGTGAAGGATGTGGGGGAACGAGTGCAGTCTCTGACAACAAACTCTGCACCTCTTCTCTCCCCCTTCACTCTTGGAAGCAGTCTCAAAGTTGTAGAACCTAACATCCAGCACAAACAGAACGGATGACTGGGGATACAAGCATCATAAACTCACCTCAGGACATAAGGATTTATTTTTTCAGGGGATTTTGGCTTTATGTGGAAAGACAGCATTAATTTTTTAAACTGAGGGAACCTAAGATTGCACTGGGCACTTTGTGCAAATGCGAAGTGAAAATAACTCCTGTGTGAAAGTCTACAGTTATTGTCAGGATTATTGATGGACTAAAAGCAGGATAGGGGAGTAAGGGGGACTCAAAGATGATTACAGAAATGCTGATCCTTAGGAGCAGATTATTTTTTGTGTGTACAGGCAGTACATGGAAATAAGCAAAAGTTGCAGTGTGTGTAGGTGGAGGGTGGTTTGTGTTTACTAATATTTTTTTCTCTGAGCAGTAGAGGGGGCTGCTATTGCTTTGCTGCAGCCCTATGTAGACTTCTGTGGTGTTCCTTTGCAAAGGTTTTCCTTGCTACTGCAGCTAAAAGCCTAAAACATGTTTTTTAGGTGTAGGGAATAAATGTAACTGGAAGAGAAGGACTCAGTAATTTTTATCTGCCAAGAAATATGTTTCCAGTATAGGAAATGATGTAGGAATATTTCCTTTAAAAGAACAGTACTAAACTTATTTTCAGGTGGCTTGTGTGATGAGAATGCAATATATAGTTCTCTGCTCTGAGTACACAGGAGAAAGAGAAAAAACTTCATGCTACAAAAAGAGACTATTTTATTACCTATTTTTTTTGCAAGGATCACATGCAAGGTGTGTAGATTCTTCATGCCTTTCAGTTAATGTTTTCAGGGGTTTTAAGCTAAGAAGTAATTTGCCTAAAGCTGTGTCAGAAAGTCTACACATAAAAATTGCTCTGATTGTTGAAAAAAGGCAACAAAAAAGCATTGACAGTTTATTTTTTTATCTTGCTTCTTCCTATAACTCTATTTTTTAATTGAGGGGGATCTTGTCAAAGCATACAAAAGCTTTAAGGGCAGCTTTAAGGGTGTTTAGATATTGGGGACAGATTCTTCAGTGGTGCCCAGTGACAGGATAAGGGGCAATGAGTCCAAACAAAAACATATAAAGTTACATCTGAAAATGAGGAAAAACTTTCCTTTGAGGGTCACAGCGCTGGAACAGGCTGTCCAGAGAGCCTGTGGAGTCTTCTTCTAAGGAAATACTCAAAACTTGCCTGGACATGATCCTGTGCAACCTGCTCCAAGTGAACCTGCTTTAGCAGAGAATTCGACTGGATGATCTCCAGAGGTCCCTTCCAATGAATCTGTGATTCATAACTGCCAGTCGGAATTCCTTTTGCATTACCATGACAGTTTAGTTGTTTTCAAGCAAGTTTTGTTGTTTAAATTTTTTTTTTCACTTTTCTGATACAAAGCCTTGCTTTTTGTATTGGGTGGTAATAACTTTAAAAATATTCATACTTGAGATTAAAATAAATCAACACTTCTAGCCTTGGATTTCTTTCTCATTTATCTACTCCACAACTTAGTGCTAATCATTCCAAGCATGCAGGATCATTTGAAAAGGTTACACAACTGTCATTAGATGTAGTTTGTTAAATAATAAAGCATGCATGGAAGGAATGAAGATTCTTTGTTTCTCTGTAGATAGCAAGTTACTTCTCCAACTTTACTAACCTGCAGCATGCTTTTCTCCAAATACCAATGTTTTGTTTGAAAGTACTTTTTACTTCCTGTGCTTTTACTTGGCTGTGTTAATTTGTTACTTCATTTGCTGCTCAAGGCTTATAGGGGTTTAGCTATAGTTTTACATTTTCTAAGTAAACTTTCCTACACCTTCACTTGTACATAAAACTAATGTGTTACATAATTGCTGGTCTGCTAATTTTTCCTACTCGCTAAGTGAATCTTGAAGTTGGCTTATAGATATGTGGGCTATGTTTGTAGTAAAGTGGTTATCACTAATAGGGTTTGTGGCTTATCTGAGAACTTTGCTATCTAGTTGAGCTTTCTCATGCAAGGTTGTTGAAATACTTAACAATTAATTTTGACTGTTACGTTAAAGTGTCGCAGTCAAATTAAAAGAATTTATAATAAATTCTAGGTATTTTTCCTTTATGTGGGGTGTCTTCGCACTTTTCAGTATGATTTTTTCAAATATTAAAACAATTAAAGGACCGTTTTAGTATATAATTTATGAAGTATGTCATTCTGTATAGAGAGTAAAATCAAGTACCTTTGTGCCTGGGAAGGAAGAAAGGTAGTTTGAGATAAAACATTGATTCTGACATTTGGGTCATGGTTTGGACTACTAAATTCTATTTAATAAGTAGATTTAAACTGATTTTTCCCTTCACTGCAGATAGTTGTGGAGTTTTTGGTGGCTTTTAAAGTTTGTTTTGTTTTCATAGACTTTGAAATTAATGCCGGTTCAGTGCCCATGTGGTTTTTGCTCTGCATCTTTGTTGTCAAAATGAAAATGAGCTTTTTTCCCAAAGGAAAGAAAGAAAAAAATGTGCAGTAGTACTATTTCAACTAACCAATTATATGACAACAATTTATGAAGTAAAAATCATGCAAATGTGCTTCAGAATCCTTTCAGTATACTCACTCTTTTGGGATATGTGACTTGTCTAACAAATACACTTGAGAGCTCTGTCCCACTTAAATATGCCATTTGTTCCTTTTGCTGTTCTTGACAATGTGGCACATGCTGTTGCCTGATGTGATAGTTAGCCCAAATATTTCCAGTGTGTAGTGAAACAGCTGTATTTTCTTGAGCATTTATCAGTGGATGCTGTTGCCTCGTATGTTTTAAGCTGGTTCTCCTTTTGAAGCTTAACTGAAGTTGGTGTTCAAGTTATAAAACAATGCAAATGATGAATCAAAGTGTGGAGAAAGTAAAACTTTTGCTGATAAGTTAGTTTTTGGTTTTGTTGACACATCCTTTCCCAAATGATTGTTGGATATTCCTTTGGCTATGAATTTGAAGTGTATGTTTAAAAAATACAAGTTACAATTAGTAAACTTCTTGGATTTGCTGATGTTTATACTTATAAAATCATGGGTTCTGAAATTAGCTTAGGGAGCTGGAGGACTAGAAATTGATCTGAAGACCAAAACTAAGTTTAACACCTGCTGCACAACTAACATTTTTTCCTAATGTTTCTCACTCAGAGCTATTTTGCAGATTACAGTATGTCCTTTATTTCTGTAGGAGACTTTTCATTATCTGCAGAACATGTGGCTATTCAGCAAACTGTGCACAGAGAAGGAATTTACATACCTTTATAAATTCGTGAGTATAAGGAGAGAAACTAGACAATGTCAATTTCTCTGCTAGTTTAATGATTTCTGAACATGCAAAATGCTTAAAAACAAAATTTCCAAGCTGTCTCAGCAAATGTTTGAACAGACAGCATCTAATATCCATCCACAAAGGATGATTTTTGACACATGAACTGCTCTTCTTTGCTAGTGCATGGTGTCTGATCTGTGCTTGATCTGCAGCTGTGCTTGTGTAGTAATGATATAGTGTGCATTTTGTAGACTTATTGATGAGCTGATTAAGTAGACTTATTGATGAGCTATTATGTTTTGTTTATGTGAGTGTTTTACAGTTTGGTTTATTGGTGAAATTTCTATTATAAAAATCCCTGTATAACGTAGAACAGGTGTTTCTATAAATGGTTCTTTTTGTCACAAGCATGTTCTCCCTTTTTTTCCATAGTGTGGTTAATGAAGATGCTGTCTAAACTCCATGCAAAGTTTGTGAAACTTCTGCCCATTCTCTCCTGGCCAAACAAGTTCATGAATTCATCAAATTATTATAAAATGTGTTTTATGTTAAAAAACTTCATGTGCCTTGACTCTGTATGGTACAACTTTTAATGTAATATTATATATAGTTAAGTAGTATTGAGATTTTAAAGGAGAAAATAATGAGTTCTTGTGGATAGATAGGTATCTTGATAATAATCAGTGAAATACAAGCGGAAAACATTGCTGTTGGGCATCTTCTGTCTTATTTCTCCTTTTTACTCTTCTTGCTAATTTCAAATTTTGTTTCTTTAGTTTGTAACAAGAATTTGGGAAGAGGGAGAGGATCTGAGAAGGACACAGTTACTAAAGAAGTGCAGAGAATTCTATCCCAAATCAAGGTGGTCCAAACTAACAATTCATTTGTAAAACCTTGTTTTTTAAAATCTTTTTTTTCTACTAAAAGGTGATGTTTTCTACTGACTTTACTACCTGACCATATATTGCAGAATATGAAAAGAGTGAATTGTGAATTTTAGTAATACTCAGTGTAATTCAGTCTTGTAAGTACGGCTATACTTTTCAGCTGTGTCGTGATGTATTACTCAGTTATGGCTTATAAAATTTTCATACATTTGTTCAATCCCTGCCCCCTCTGTGAAGTGGAAAATGTACTTACTGCCACCACAGATTGCCAGTAGGGATAAATTCTACCTTACTCATCATCAGAAATCATCACTACTTTCAAGTATTAGCAACATTTCTTGTAAGTGCAAATCTCATTCTTACCTAGTCGATGTTTCAAAGTGGGCAGGAGACCATTCTTCTCATTTAAATTATGGAGTGTCCCTTAAGGATGGCAGCAACTCTGATCATTATTGCCCCAAATATATTGAGTACTAAAAAAAATTAAAAGACAACAAATAATAAACACTCATTTTGCCAATGTCATAATTGCTTCAGTTGTGATACCTTGGTTAGATTTTCTAAAAGACTCAGAAAATAATTGATTTAATTAAAATGAATATGTAAAAATAAAATAAAGTAAGTAGAAGTGACACAGCTAAGTGGAAGAAATCAGACTAAAAATCATTCAATATGGATCAGTTATTGCCAAATCTAATAATGTTGTCCCTTGACTTTTGAGCTGGACTTCATGCAAAGCAAGGACACTTTCTGTTGGTACTCAGAGGCACTTACCCTTCTGAACAATTTTTGGCTTTGGTTTAAACCGCTGGTATTCCATGCTCTAGGGCAAATATGCTGCACACTGTGTGTGCAGGTATTCCCATGTATTTGTTTTGGAGGATAGGCTGTTGACAGACTCTGACTCTTCCCACATTGTACCAATCAGAATTTGGTGCTGGTGCACTTCATGTCGTTCTTGGCAGGGTTTAGTATCAGAATGCCAGTAAGCTCAAAGCTGGATTTAGTCAACCATGCCAATCAAGAATGCCAGCCCTTCCACATATTACCTGCTTTTTTCTGTGCTCTAAGCATTCTTTACTTCACATACCTTGAGCTTTATAAATAGCCTCACACCCCTCTGCAATATTCTGTTACCAGCTGAAAAGGATTGTGTAGCTTAATTTGGTGCTATCAAATGAATGCCATTGTAGCAATCAGTTGTTGTGTTTGTTAGATTTATGTGTGTTAATGTGTATTTTACAGTGTTGGTAAGAAAAATAGTCTCGTATCAAAAGAGGCCTTGAAAACCATTTTGTTTCAAACATACAAACTAATAATTTGCACTATTCAGCCATTTATTTTGGCAGTCATCAACATAGCTAATCCATAGAGTGTTGTTGGGATTTTTAAAAAAATGCTGAATAAGCAGTGTCAGGACAGAATTCCACTACGGAAGAAAAAAATTGTTTAAGTGTGTAAGGTGGTGGAAATATTTTTAATGCCTTTTTGGTATTTTGGGGATTTTTCTTGTTCCCGTTTAATAAGTAGAAAGAAAGGTCTGAGTCCAAACCTCATTTTTGTCAGTGCTTTTTGTGAATTATTCAGAAACTGATAAACGTGTTTTAAGTATTTTGGTACTGCTTTGTGCGTTTTTGTGTGTGTACGTATATAAGTAGAGAATTTCTCATTTAAAGTGTTGCATTTTACATGGGAGGGTGATACAGTGATAAGAAAAGCTGAATTTTGCAGTATGGAATATAATTTTTCAGTTTCTTATCTTCCCTTTTCATAAAAGCAGCCTGCTTACTAAAAAAACACCTGCTTTCCCTTCCCCCAGCTTATCCTCAGCTGAGAATTTGACTTGCATTTTAATCCAGTGTTAAATATTGCATGACTTCTCTACCATTGCAGTTCTTAATTCTTGTCTCAGCTTTATTTAAAGGTGCAAAACCAGCATAAATAAGTGGTCAGCAAATAAATTCCTGCAGGGCAGCTGTAGAAATTGTTTTTAACAGCTGTTGCAACACTGACTAGACTAAAGAGTTAAACTTGCTTATCCAACAAGTCATGTTATAGCCAATGAGAACTGGGCAGACATTTCTGGAATATTTATTAAGTGCAAGTGCAGCTGGATTTCTGTTGCATACCTGGAATGTTTTCTGAAATATTTACTGGAGAAATGAAGATGCATGCTTTAAAGATAGTTTTTAAAAAATGGACAATGACAACATCACATGATAGTATTGTAAATACAGTGATAAAGTTGTAGTTGCTTGTAGAGTAAAGCTAGATAATAGAGGCCTCCAGTTTCAAATGGTTATGTAAGGTAAGCTTTATTTTTTTTTAGATGCTCACAATGAAGTATTTTTTAATGTTATGATACCATCATTAGTATTGATACTGTATAGTCTCATCAGTATGCCTTTTACTAGACAGTCTATGTTGTTTTCATAAACACTTCATGAGACCTTACAAAAAATTACCTTCTGTGAATGCAAATGTGCTCTATTGTGGTAGTACTATCATGACTGAGGGCACATCCCATGCCTATATCTGCATGCACCTGCAAGTTCCTCTCCCTTTCTTTTGAGATGCAGTTCTATGCTTGTTGAGATGCCTGGGAAGCTGTCATCTTTTTGGGACCGGTATCACATACTAGTGGATCCATGGACAAAGAGAGGTGGTCTAAACTCGTTCTTGCCCAAAGGTGGAGGTCTTGACTGCTCTGTACTTCTAAACACTGTTAGTCTCTTCATGCATCTGATTGCTTTGTGAGCTGTTTACAGTTGCTAATCTAGTGGAAAGATGACTTAGCAACAACAAAAGTTGAGAATTTTCAGGTTTCCTACTTACTGGAGTTATTTCAGTGCTCACAAGCCTGAGAAGTTTTACGGCCAGTTTATTGAAGAGTTGGGAAAAACTGGCCAAAGATAGAAGGGGAGAAGTGCTAGTCTTCTCCTTTTTGCTTCTTGAGTCTCCATTGGACATTTTTTTTTCCTCTCAGCTATAAAGAGGATCAGCTGTGGGATTGAACAGATCTAGTGGAGATCTTATTTTGTAACAGAGTGACATACAAACTCACTTGAACTGGTGGCTGCAATTAGAAACTGAGTAGTGAATCCTTACCATTGGTTAGTCTGACTTGCTGCTGGGCTCCCCATACACATGTATTTAAATCCAGTAGGTCAAATTTGAGTCTCATTTTATTTCTCTGTGCACTCACACTTAAATGCCAGGATGCTTAAACAGTTACGAGCATGCACATAGGCATGAAAAATATGTAGGTATGTTTATCTGATGATCTCCCCTTTGCTGATACACTTGATATTTCATCTTCCTGGCCTCTGCTAGTGGACTTCAGGGAGTGCTGTCTAGTGTAGTGTGAAGTCTTTTGCCAGACAGAAGCTTTACCATCATCCTTATCTGTATTTTTTGAAACTTTATAGTTTTTTTTTTCAATATATGAATGTTATACAAGTTGTACCATCTTCCACCAGCAGTTACAAAAGGCATAGCTCCTTCTTGCTCTTTCACATCAAAAATTGTAAGGTAGCTCTTTTGTATTAGACACAGTCGTTTATAATGACCATGCCTTGATATTTCAGAGCCAGAATTATAACCAGGAATTATCATTTGAGTTAATCCAAGTTTCGAAAATCTGGATTTTTCTTCACTGTGTTCTTAAGCTTTGTTGTCAAAGAAAATAAGGCTTGTGCAGTTGAGACTTTATGTGTCATTGTCTGTCATCTTTTCCAGAGCTTATGCATCTCATGGCTAATTTTCACATGATTTGGCAAAAAGAGATTAACATTACACAAGTTTGCAAGATAAATAGAGGGTAGGTAGGTAGGAAAGGGGAGAGACTGAGGAGGAAGTCTGCAAGGTGACCATCACCTGTTTAGGCATCTTTGAATCCTTGTGGAACTGGGTTTTGCTGGGATCATGTATACAGGTTCAGTCAACATTTGTTCCTTCCTTTACGCCATAGAAGCCATTTATCAGTCAACACTCATAGTAACACATAAGCCTGAAAGAAAGATTTGCTATGGCTGGACTGTTCAGAGTGATGCTTTCATGTAGGTCCCCTTACACTGTGGGACCATAAGGCCCTGGAGAAGCTATAGTGTAATTCAAGTGCAATTTGAATTTGTGTGATAATCTAACCTGGAGCCAGATTTTGTTCTTTCTGTTACTTGTGTAACAACAGGTCTAAACTTGAGGTTTTTCCATGGACTATAGAGAAAGCCATCAGTTTGCATGTTTTACTAATTGTTTTGTCACTTTTGCATACTATTCAAGTGTACACTTTTCAGGACATTGTGATCTCAAAAGATCAAAGTTGTCCTCCCCATTGGTCTCTTTCATAGCCTCTTCAAAAGTCTTAATTATGTTTTCTTATATGTGCAGATTTTTGTATTGAGTAAACTTGGATACAACAGAGTCATTTTAGAGCAGTAGGGTTTCTTCCTATCTAGCACCAGTAATACAGTTGCAGTTAATTGCTGTTCAGCAGTGCCTTTTATCTATACGATTTATTTGTTAACCTGCACAAAGCAGGCTAATATGCAATCTGTCATTTGAGAACTACTTGTATATTGGTATTAGAAATCCCTCACATAAATAAACTTGGGACCACAGTTGTTGGATAAGTTGTTAATAGTGTTGTATAGGCTGTCCTGCTTTGCTGACAAAGTGGTTCTTGGTCTTTCTAGACCTGGGCAGTCACCAGCATGAATATCAAATTAATAATAAGCTGCATGTATAATGTAAATTATAGTGCATTCTCTATGCTACAGCTATGCAGCCCTTACTACACATTTTTTTAGGAAATAAGTTATCAAATATATTCAAAAGATGATTATGTTACTATGATCAATTTGAGAAGGTGATTTTTGAAATGTTGCAGTTCTCTCCTTTATCCATTTGAGGGCAGCTGTTCACTGATGTTAAGAACTGTGGAGAGCCTGTCTGGGGTTCTATCTGCATTTCAGTTTTTCTATACTTGCAAATTCTTCATTTAGGTCTCTCTAGGTCTTGTACTGTTCCACCACCATATTAAAATGTTGTGATTTTGGTTTTTTCCAGTAATGTTAATATGAAAAACAACTCTAGAAGAAAACTCTGGAAAGTTTGCATGAACTGTTTTTTTGTGTTGGGATAATTTCATAGATCCATATCTTAAA
The DNA here is from genome assembly GCA_013397075.1 of Rhabdornis inornatus. Lineage (NCBI taxonomy): Eukaryota > Metazoa > Chordata > Aves > Passeriformes > Rhabdornithidae > Rhabdornis > Rhabdornis inornatus. The sequence goes on along the minus strand of VWZS01008947.1, from coordinate 219,554 downwards.
ATTATGGCCTTCCTGAGTTCAGTATGCTGAATGAACTAGTTAATTTCATAACATTTGCTTTCTGGTAAACAGCTCCTAAAAAGCTGACTTTGAATTACTCTGACTGGAAGGTATAAAGATTGTTGTTGCTTTGTACGTGCTTTCATTTTACAGGCATCTCTTCACTGGACTGTCCAAAAAGAAACAGGAGTCTTCGGATTCTTATGTTTACAGTTGAAAGTCCATGACAACCTTAACTTGAGTTTAAGAATACTAGTTTTGCAGGGACTTCCATGTTATTTCAAATATGATCTTCTGATCCAAAGGACTGGCAGGCACTTAAAAAGAGCACCATTGGAAATCAACCCAACTATATTTAGAAACAGAATGTTAGAAAAATGCATTACAAGGCATTAAAGGTCAAATTTTCATAATGTCACATTTGTCAGGTTTATACATGTTCTCATCCCATATAATGAAAAAGTACACACTTTTACAGATAAAAGCAACAGAGTGGCTGTTTAAGCTTTACATTTGAAGCTTAAAGTAGAATTGTATTTACAATATGTATGTATAGTGCAGATACAAAAAAAAGTGATATGTACTATATGCAATGTATTTCTGACACTTGTGGCATAGTCAGCCTTCACTGTTTTTGTCTTCTCTCTTACTGCTTAAATTAGACTGCATTTTATTTTCCGGTTTCGCTTATTAAAAGTTTATAGCTTTCCAGCATTAGCCTGTGACCTTTAAACATTACTGTAAAACAATGATACTTACAGTCATCAATGTGTAGCAAATAGAAGACTAAAAACTGCAGTGATGATTAGTGGAAGTAAAATTGGGACAAGATCTCATCTGCTAATGCAAGTCTTTTTTTTCTGGGAAACAGTGATTAAAAAGCGGGGGGAAAAAGACACAGGTGAAAACTAAAGTTTTTTCTTATTGCTATGGTAAAGTATGAAATCTAGCTCTGTGATTTCACATTGGACAAAAAAACCCCTTTTTTTGCCGTGGCTTTATCCACTAAAAGAGGACTACACTAATTACGAACATGATCCTTTTTTTCCAGCTAAAATTGTGTCTTTTTGGAATTACTCCAGAATAGTTTGGAGTTCCTGGGGAAAAAGCAATGTACCACTGGGACTTTATCTCAAACCACAAAAGAAGAAGGGCTGACAATCCCGAGTTTTGTGTTTTCAGTGTGAGAATAACCTGTGACTGGAACTGGTGTGGTGAGCAGTCTTTGGAGAATGCAATACTAGAGTCTTGTTTAATCCCCAGTTATATGTAAATCTGTAAATAGGCCAAGTTATGTTCCTATTTTGCACTCATATTATGAGCTAGTATTTTTTTTTAAAGGTGGCGAGTAAGCCTGTAAAATAGTAAGATGCTAGGCTCTTGTATCAACTAATAACAGCTGGTGGTCTGGCACATTGTTAAATTCTCTCAGCAGTTGTGCAATGAAATACTCTTAAAACTGAGTTTAGTTCAACAGTTTCTTTTAGTGAAAATAGACAATTCTGTTTGCAACTAAATATTGAGTATTTATTAAAGGAGAAAGTAAGGCTTACTTTATACAGAATGTTCTATCTGATCCTGATCTGATCTTAAATTACGTTTATATAATTACATTATATATTACATTTTGGTAAAATTCACACTTTGTTGGAACAGCTGAGATGGTGACTAGTTCATCAAAAATGAAAAACTGATCTGTTGCTTCTTTTTGAATGGTACATCAATAGGGTGAGTTGATCTCTTTTGAGCTTTTGGTTCTGTTCTTCACTTTAGTTATTCAAAGTAAAAAGAAAAGGCTGCTCTTTTCCCTCTTTGGAGTACTTCAGTGAAATTTCCTTATTTGAATAAAACCGAGATTCTGAGACACTTATTCTGAAGCATTCCAGTCAAGTGAATGCCTAGTACTTGTATAAAATATGAAATAATTCACAATGAAGTTATAAAGTAATGCCATTACTGTTGTGTACAGGCTAACAGTAAACTGTTCCTTGGAGTTTTAGCAGGAAGTATAAACTAGGAAATGTAAAGAGTCTTTTAAAAGAAAATGGATGTCTGAATGTGCTTTCAAATAACATCTGAATGGGATGCAAGAAAAGAAAAAAACCCAGTCATTTGTGCAAGAAAATACCATGCTACCCAGGATTCTGTCACAGTTTTTCTGTATGCAACATCTGTAAAGAAATAAGGATTGTCTTGATTATCTGAGAAAAATACTGTGTTATAAGTAGGTGCTTACCGTAATGTATTTGCACTCTCAATGAAATGTTAGGGATTTTTATATTTTTTTTCTTTATTCTTTTTTTTTTCTTTTTATAAAAAACTTTCCATGTGCAAATGCTTGGTCAGGGAGGCCCTCAATATGCAAATGAGACAGCTTACAGCTTGGTTTATTGAAGGGGAAACAAAGGGCTAAGTGGAAATGCAAATACAGTTATATTTTAATGCTGTCTTTTGTCAAGTTACATTGTTGTGCTCCGAGCATTAAAACATTTTTGCACTCCCTCTTTTACCCTCACATAATTATACAGTTAATTATCTTTGCCAGTTTGTGCATAAAGAGACTTGTAAGATTTCTTAATGGTCATTTATTCACTGTGTTTTGGACTGTACTGACTGTGCAAGAGCTTTGATGGTTTTCTGCATCTCTTATCAGCAGCTTCATAGGATATTTTCACAAGCTTTTGTTTCTTGCTACTTAGTTTTGCTCAAAAACATTTTCAAAATATGAATATATTTTTAAGAAACATGTCCAAGTATAGGCACCAGAAGGGAATTGTGAGAACATATGGAGACATTTTAGGAAAGCTAATCTGATCAAGAAATTATATAAAATGGAAGTAAACTAATTGTGGAAAATCTGAGTAATAGACATTGTTTTGTAGCTTTGTTCCGTGGAGTAAGAACTTTTTTCCTGAAAAATGGACCTTGGGTTTGTTGCTAAGGTCAGGAGATGCTATGTTCTTGGAGGAAGAGCCCTCCTACTTTCCACTGGTGTGATGGATAGGCCTGAGCAAACTCATGGGAAATGAGTCGGCCAGAAGAGGAAAAACTGCTGTACCATTGCATCCTTAGAGCAAAAGCCACTCAGATGTCAGTTCTCCTACAGTTGCAGGGAAAGAGGAAGAGGTGCAGACTGGAGTACCTGTACATAAGGAAGGCCAGGAGGGAGGAATTCAAAATCACAATATAGCATCTGCTTTTATTAAATGAGCTAGTTTTGTACCAATTTTTAGGAGACATTAATTTTTTTTCAAATTTTAAAAATCCATTTTTATTTCCTTTTTAAACTTTTGGACAATATATTATGTTTTTAGAGACCATGGTTGAGGAACAGCTAAGTCCAGATCAGTTTTTTATTTAATTGTATTGACAGTCCAGAAGAAATCTGCTCCAGGAGTGATAGAATTGATCCTGCAGCAACACTGTTACCCTCTGAAGGTTGCAATCTCCTTGGATTCCCCTTCTGTAGGAGTAATACCAACTTGTTAAAAACAAAAAAAATTAAAATAAAATTCTTCCTTTAAAGTGCAGGTGTAAGTGACTGTGCTTACTAAAACTCCAGGCAGTCATGATTTTCTTCTTTTTAAATCTGCAGATCCCTTTTTGGAGAAGGGCTCTACTGACATTGCAGGGGAGGTCCACCAGCTGTTTGACTGACAGGAGCAGTCTGCCTGCCTCTTAGTGGTTTAATTCCTGTCTATACTAGGATAGCTTGCACTTCACTGAGCAGCAGACAGGTCAGGACACTTGGCAGGAGAAGGTTGAGAGACAAAAGCAGCAGGCTGTGGGGAGCTGATTCACCAGTCTGAAACTTAAAAAAAAAAAAAAAAAGATCATGCAACTTTAAACCAAATTTTTTAGCAATGTTCTTGCAGTGTTAGTAGGCCTGACAAAGTAGGAACTATAAAATGTCCAAACCTGGGAAAACTGCCATCAACCATGGCTTGATTCCTGTTGATCTTAAAAGTGCCAAAGAACCTCTTCCACACCAAACTGTGATGAAGATATTTAGCATCAGCATCATTGCACAGGGCTTGCCGTTCTGCCATAGGCGGGTAAGTGTAAAAGTCTTTAAAACCTGGATTTTCAGCACTTGACTTGGAGCTCAATGCTTTGTCATGGTGCATTCATTCCATGAGGAATTACTTGTGTGTGTTATTATCTATTCACTCAGACTGCCATAGAGGAACTTTTTGGTAATTTTTTAAATCAATTTTGTGCTTTAATTTAATTAAAATCTGTACATATTGTCTAAGTTAGTACTCATTCAAAGGAATATGTCAGTGATTCTCTTATAGCTGTAAACCGCGTAGGTGGAAAGAAATGCTGTACAAAATAGGTGCACTCATAAATGTGTATTTTGCTGTTGTTCAGTCTTTTAGGTCATGAAGATAGTTTGGGGTATAATTCATTGAACTCAGCTCTGAATTATAGTAGCATATGTGACTTGTTGGATATTAAATTAGAGAATTTAGAAATGTTAAACTAATCAATATTTAAACATTTTTAGTAAGAATTATGGATATACGATTTTAATACTTTTGTAACTCAGTAAAGGAGATAATATTTTTTGCTGTTACATAAAATAAAAATAGCATGTTACTATGTGGAGGTTGTGATATAGTTTATATATAGACAATCCTAGCCTGACATATTATCATGGGTCTTATACTACAGCTTCAGGAACTGTATGAATTAAGTGGCTCTTAAAATACATTATATGAGTTTTCTCTTGCTGCTGGATAAATACTGTTTCAGTTTATTGGTGCAAGTTTTAAAATCTAGCTCACCTTTTGTAAGTATGCTGGCTTTCTTTAAATGTCAACTTACTACATTTTAGCAAATTTAGTTAAATCACAGACAGAATTTAAATTTGACAAGATCACCCTGGAAGGTTTGATTTTTTGTACAATGTGTTTGGAATATCTCAGAACGTTTCTTATACGTAAACGGTACATGGCATGCATTGAAGGCAGTGACAACGTCACTCTGCAACCATGCAAAATTTAAAACACATATATGTACACACACAACTGTTTAATATTGGATCATATGCATTTCAGAAAAGTATTTCTTCTGGAATTAGATATTATACATATGTGTTTGCTGAACATAGAATAGGAACATTTCATCAGATTGAAAGTGATGAAGTAAGTTTCTGTATTTTAATAGGATGTTTTAAATTTTTTAATATTATTTAGGAACTGTTTGTTTGAAAATAAGCATTTGGAATATGTTTGGATAGTTTTAGTTCCTTTGTCTTGGAAAAAACATAGTATACAGTGTAGAAGATGAGTTTAGTAGATATACTTCAGAAATATTTTCATGGCTATGTAAGTGTGGTGTACTTTTGGAACTTGAATGCTGATGTGTGTATTTTCTGTAATGAGAAATATGATCATACATTAAGTTATCACTGGTACAAAAAAAACCCGAAAAACAACCTTACCAAAATCTAAGGCAGTTTTATCAAGATTTTGCACTGTTCCAAAATGACCAGAATTATCTCATTTATCATGTCCTACACCCCACTCAATTAGTCAGTTTAATGTCTTAGTTCTAGGAGGAGAAAGCTGTTCAGCATCTACTTTTCTTTTAGCATTAGGACTAAGGAGAAAATTTAGAAATGCTGTAAATGTATATTTTACCGGTTAAGCTTTCATCAATCTATTTATCTTGTATTCTGAAACTAATAATTCTCATTATGATGGCTGCTGATAGTGAAAAATATGAGAGCTCCACCTTTAGTCCCATGCCTTTCAACACTCAAAGCCTGCACGTAACTCCCACTGATTACCATATTGTGTTCCTTCCATGCTAACGCACGGAGGTTGCATACAAGATCTGCATGTTGAAAACATCCAATAGTAAAACTCAATCTAATTCTTCATATCAACAGATGAGAGAGTCAATACTTCTGTTTTCTGGATTTATTTTTTAAGTAAAAATAACAACAACCAGGGAAGTATTTTTATGCAAAATAGGAGTTTTGACACAAAGTCTTTACTTCATGCAACTTCTAGTTTTATTTTTTTAAAAAATCTACTTTTCTTTTAGTAAGTAATGCATTGAATTATTTAGTACTTAATTTTCAGAGCTAAGTTTGATGTGCTTTAGAACATGAGCTACCATTTTCTTCCCGGTTATTGATTTGGTAATATATCAATGTCACCTGTTTTGGGGCAAGTGTATGATTGGGCCATTTAGACATTGACCTGACTTTAATATTGACCTTATCCTTGTTTGAACTAATTTCTTCCCCTACTTAATTGTGTATCAGACCTAACAAAACATCTTTAAAATGTGTTCTGTGATCCTTGAGAGTAAAAATACTTCCGTTATGAGTGCTGACAGTTCATAGCTTCTGCATCTTCTGCATTGGTTATGCTGGGCTTCTCTCAAGAAGTGCACTATAAATGGTCACAGGACTTAGCAGTTTGCCCTTTTGCATTTTGTCCGTTTGCTCAAGTAGTTAAAACACCTGTCTGCAATACCACTGATCTGAATCCAGTTAAAAATAGTATTACTTAGCATTCTTTGTGTAGCACTTGAGGATAGCTTTAGTGCACAGATATAAAAGTACTGTACTTACACAGTAAACCTATGTATTCCTACAAAACTGTCAAGGAAAACACAGATGCACTATCACCAGACGTAGACATAGCTGTGGTCCTCTTTAGCCTTTGACACATCTTTTGTAGGTACTGGAGTAGATTTTTCAGTATAAAGTAAAGAAGCAATGAATACCTTTTAGCTGATACACACTTCAAGCATTAGATACAATTTAGCTCTTTGGTGCAATGTAACTGTAGCTGACAATTGAACATAGAGCATAGTCACATGTCATGCATGTTCCAAAATCAAGTGCTGCTTTTTTTTTTGCCATGGTAAATACTTCCAGAAATAGGTCCAGACCAAAAAATTGGTCTCTTTATTAAGTATGCAATTTTTCCTTTGTAATGCTCTTAAACCACTAACAGAAGTATTTTTCCTTCCGAAGTCCTGTAATTCTCAACTCTTTGAAAATCTATGTTTAACAAATAGACTTCTTCCCTCTTTATTTTTCCAAGTTTTTTTCCCCTGAGATTTCTCTTGAATTGTCTTGAAATGTCCTCTTGAAGTTTGCTGGGTAAGAGTTTCATCACATTGAATGGATCTTTTTAAGAAGTGCTAATAAGCTGGAGAATTTGTGAGATTGACTTGTTCACTTGCAGTCTTCCTTCATTTCAAGTGGATTAAAGTAGCACTGAATTGTTGTAGAACAGGGGTTTCAGTGTGCACCCTGTGGTATTCCAAGCTGGAAAAATCAAGGTAACAAATGTATTCATTTTCAGTGCCTGTAATCTCAGAAACACCAAAGATTCTGTTATACTCTATGATTTTATGAGCATAGTTTTCCTGTATGTGTGTATATTTCACTCTTAAAATACATCCAACTAAATTTTGGCGATTCGTCAGCTTAGTTCATCAATGAAATGCTTCTGTCTGTAGGATGTATTTGTATGTTAAGTGAACACAAGGTAAAGCATTTGAAGCATTACTTTTTACCAGCCTGTGTTCTTCGTATAAAAGAGCATCCACTGGTCTTACACATTTGTGGAGTAGAGCACTTGGAAGGAGACTCCAGTTCCTCTTCCTTCCTTCCTCTGGTTAACAGGTATGCTAGTAGTGTATTTAAAACACTGATATGACTTATACATGAACAGCTTCACTTATTTGGATTTGTTTCTTTATCCCTTAATTTCTGTGTTAAAACAACTAAAGCAGTCTTTTCACTGTCCATCAAATCTATGTATATGTTTGTGCCAGCCATTAAACCATTCATTGTCCATCCATTCAGTTTTTCAGGGAAATGTAGTCCTGAATTTTTCCACAAGAAATCATATTTCTTGCTTGAATACAGCACTTGATTTCATGGATGACAGTAAGAAGTTACTTAATGGACAAAAGACTGTTTAGCTTTCTCTGAAATTATATATCCTCCCTTTTATACTTCCCTGTACTGCAGATGACTTTGGATAAAGTTCTGGATAATGTAAAAAAGCACTAATCTATTTGCCCCTTAAACAAAAAATAAGTAATTTCCCTCAGAATTTCTCACCATTTGGTAAGAAAAGACTGACAGAAGAGCATAAAGGAAAAAATATCTTAAAGTGTGTGTGTATATATAATGTATATGTGTACAGTTTTCTGATGTAAATCTAAAGGTAGTCTTCAGAGTCTGTCACTGGACAAATCAGAGCACTCCCAAATGCTTGCATCTTCTACAAGAGAATTTTTGTTTCTGGACTTTGTGACAGGGAACTTGCATTATGACCTCTGGTATTAAGATATGTCTTTGAATGGCTGTCAGAAATAGCTTTCTTTCAAAGCTGGTTTAGCCTTTGCATCAATTTCTCTTGATTTTGTTAGAAAATTTGTCAGAGAAGTACAGATCATGGACTGATCAGTTGATACTTAACAGGAAAGTAAGTTTGTTCTTGACCTATGTTTATTTTTCATAAAGGGGTGTGTGCATTGCTCTGGATTTCCAAATACTTAAAATAAAGCCTATCTTTTAGATATTTTACTTTTCATTGTTAAATTCATAAGTTATAGTGGGGTTTTTTTTTCTTGTTTTTATTATTTTTGGTGTTTCAGTTTTGGAAAATCTTTGGAATAAACCAGAAATACTTCAAAAGTTCAGTAGAAGGAAGTTAACTGAAAAGGAAGATGGTTTTGAGTGGAAAGGAAGCAATACCAAATAGTTACAGAAATGAGGAAGGCTGTGTCTTCTGTAACATTCTGCCTAGAGGGTCATGCCTTTAGAAGATAAACAGTCTTGGATTATTAACTTCATCTTCTTTATTTTCTTCTCTTTTTTACATACATATAGTATCTCCACTCTGAATCTGCTTTTCCCATGCCTTCATCTACTCTCACAAGGGAAAGAACTGTTTTTCGTGTGTGAAGTCGTGGTCTTGAAGAAAAAGCAATGTGTTACATATTTTATCAATATGGAACAGTGAGAGTCGAAAAACTATCTTCTACACCCTTTTTATGCTTCTTTCTGCAATTGTCTCTTTCATTTTGTTTACAAACAAACTTACCCTGTACTGTACTTGAGAGGGAATAATACAGGTTTTACAGAAGTAGTAAGAAGTGTACAGATCCTCAATGCTCTGGTCAGCTCAATGTGGGGTGATTCAACCTGGCTCAGCTGAAGTGTCCTGTGATCTCCCAGGCAATGCTCACAAGAATTCTACCAAACCTTAATGAAATCTGTCTTTTAAACTGTGCCTACAGTCAGATGTAGCCAGTTTGTATGGCTTTGTAGAATGAGATACAGGAAGAAATAGGCTTTTCTCTAGCCCTGCCCTTCTCGGGTGTTAGAGAATCTGTGGGTTTAAGATGGCCATTTGTAGGAGAAAGCACTCAGTTTGCTGTTCAAACAGCTGTTCCCTGTATCCCCTGGGAAAAATAAAACTGGTAGCTAACCTGTGCACATCTAGTGCAGCCTGGTGTAATGGGTCAAAAACAGCTGGACAACTTGCCTGCGTTTTTGTTGTTTGGTTGGGGGTGGGGGTGTTATTTTATATTTTATATTTTATATTCGTAGCACTCCCAAAGACCGCTTTTTCAGAATATTCAGGGATCCTCTGTCACCATACTGGCTCTTTGAGAAACACTGTTATTTAAATTGTTCTACCTATCTGGCCATGATAAAAGCATCAATTGGAAACTCATTTATGTTTAACACTAGCTAAAATGTTTTTCTTTGTGGTTTTGATGCATTTGAAACTTCCCTGTCCTCTTGCAATGAGCAGTGCTGTCTGTTATAGACTGCAGGAGTGCAGGTGTTAAAAGCATGCTATGATGATTCTGCAGCCATTCCCTTCCCTTCAGGAGATGTTAGAAGAAAGGTTTCCTTTGGGATTTTATTCCCTTGTGCCCAATTGTTTAGATGTCCTTAGAAGCTTTTATTGTCATGCTCTTTGAGCTATTCAAACATGCTGGGTTGACTTTGTAAAAGGTCTTTACCTGCTTAAAGTCCATCTGTTTTGTTGTCTCAAACTGTGGAGGTTAGATCATCCAGCAGAAGAGGGAATGGAAGACAACAGTGATGCCATAAACTGACCCAGCTGCCTCTTTACTGATTGATCGTGCCAGAGGGGAACTCATAAAATGTACAATTGAACAGTTAATGTATTGCTTTGAAACCTAATTGCTTTAACTATGAATCTCCCTTTTCTCTTTTTGCAGTCCCTTCTATCACTAGGTAAACGCTTTTTGTCCTTCTGCAGCAAATGAAGGCACTTTAATTTCCTGAACAGATCTTTTTCAGGTATGGGGGAAGAATCCTTTGTGATGAAAATATTGCTCTGCTGTGTCATGACTATCCTTAGTGCAGAAACACAAAGAGGGCAAATTATTAACTGGTGATTTTTGTTCCAGTGTTCCCCAGATTTTGAGTGGAAGTCAAACTGCACTAGAATGACACTCAGACAAGTCATAGGCAGGGTTGTAGCCTTAGCATCTTGCTCTTGGATCTTTGCCACTTACCACAAACGATTGGCTGTCGTTCCTTATGTGATGAACCCTTTCTGTCAGTGAATGATGATTTTGTCAGTTTGAATAGCTCCACTCCTCAGAGCAACAATCCCATCTCATTCCTAGATTCACTGCTCAGCCTGTGTTTTCTTTCAAACTCTGTCTGTGGCTCTGGTCTACTCTGTCTCACTCTCCCTTCACCCAGTTTTGGGTTGGTAATTCTGCTTTCTCCCTACAGCTTCTCGTCGATATTCATATTCTGCTAAAAGTGGGCCTCTTTATTTGCCATGTTTGAAAATACAGTTTTTCATAGGAACAACAGCAGCGTCTTTCTAAATGCTGCTCAGGTATTTTATAATGTTACTCATTTTTTTGAAAAGGCAAGGAAAAAAAGCAGTGGAATTGACATGACTTTTCTCTTTATTTATTTATTTTTATTCAAGGAACCCTGTACTTTTAATTTGTTCTGTTCCTTAAAGTATGTTTTGAGTAACTAGTTTGATTGCAAAGTTTCTTGGTAAGAGGTTTGAGATGGTTTCATATCATTTGTGTGGTCATGTGTAGTTCACATTTCAGAAAAATATCTCTAGGTACCTCCTCCTCACATGGACATGATTTTAATACTGAAAGATACAGTCTGTGAAGTTGGGTAATGATTTTTCTTTAAAGATCAGATAATAGTTACCTGTAGCGCATTTTAGATACACTACAAATATTTATGCTTGTGAAAGAGAAGTGCTTGTTATATGTGCCATATGAAAACAGTGATGCTGTGCAAGAAGGCAATACAGTAAACCTGTTTTTAAAAATTCTGCTGCTGCTGTAACACTTGGAAGTAATAGGCAAGTAAGATTTGTGTGTGGAGTTTTTAATTTGTTTTGTAGATCATATTCTAATATATTGAAGGACAGCCAAAATTCTGCTGACCCTAAACTAATTGACAAAACAAGAAGGAGGATAAGTTAAAATATATAAATGATGCTAGGAGTCTAAATAAATTCTTCTATAAATCTTCTTCCCTTATGAATTCTCTATGTTTAGGAGTACTTCCTTAACCCAGGTTAGTTTATGTTGTATCAAAGGCATTCATAAGACTTGGTAAATGCTAAGGTATTCAACTTTGTTAGCTAGGGAAACTTTTTTTTTTTTGCAGGAAATAATATAATAATGTAGCAAAGGTAGTGAAATTTTGTGTTTTATTTAGTGAAACATGCTTCTTTCTCTCCTGTCTGTTTCAGATGGCTCATTATTTCTGATAGTTTAAGTTTGTATGTGATGCATGGCTTTGCATATGCAAAGTAGTAAATAGAATTTTATTTGTAAATTGTGAAAAAGAGGCAACTTCAGAAGATGCAGGTAGGTAAAAAACTTTAAAAATCAATCTGTAATATGTAAACACAAAGAAATTAGAGACCAGATGTTTTAATATACAAAACTTCCTGTGGAGTTTCTAAAATTGCATTTTAAAATTTATAATGTAGCTAGTGTACAATGATGGTAAGCAGTTGTAGCATATTGATACTAGATGGTATCATGTGGGATCTTTCCTCATGATTTAGATGCCCCTATTTATGTATAGAGACATGGGTTTAAAAAGCATAGTTTTATTTGCAAACATTATTATTTGTACTATAATATATTATATAGAATATAATAAGTCTGATATGCTATGTGCAAAATTGTCCCTGTGCAGAGAGTTTACTGCTTGTAGAGATGAAAGACAGAAGATTAAATAAGAAAAGAAACATGATGTGTTGTTAGCTGCTGCAAGCAGAAAACTGTTCATGGTTCATAGGCTGGGAACCTGTTGGTGATACCATTCTGGTGTCTTTCTAAGGATACTCTCCCAATAGCATTTTACTTTTTGAAAATTGGAAAAGAACAGCATGGAAAGTGACACAGGTGTATTTGGAGTACCTGTATTTAGGTACTTACTACTATATTTAAACAGTTAAGATTTTGTTGCTCTAAGACAATCTGTATGGTGCAGTGTTTTGTAAGTACAAAAGGCAGTCTCTTCCAAAGCATGCTGCTATTAATAAACCCTAACACAAGATTACTTCTCATGATAACAGCAGCAGCTGGCAAGAATGTTTGCAATTTTAACATATTTACAGCATTGCTACATTCCATCTTGCATTTCTCCTATGGTACGTTGTTAGTGAAATTTCAGACCGAATTCTTACCATGAATTTCTTCATGGCCTCACAGTCTTCCGTTCCTTTGCCTTCCCTTCTCCAAATCCTGTCTACATACCAAGCTGTCGAACAGGTCCTCTACTGTCTGGTGCCTATTCTGCCCACATAGTTTTTATAGATCATCTCTCCTTTCATTCCTGTCTCTTTACACCCAAAATGGTCCTGTCCTTTAGCTCTCTGCTTATCCTGCAAATAGTTCTGGGAGGTCCTTTCTGCCCATGCACCACCTTTAAGAAAACAAAAAATTATCTGTAACTGGCTGTATTTCCTAAGAGAACCAGATAAGTCATCGTGCTAAAAAAAATTACAACATCTACAACTTCTGTCACCTGATTTTCAAAATACACATGTTTAGCTTTAAGTACATGTCAATCAATTTCTACTGCCTACCCTTGCTTTATTATCTGCAGGCAGTTGATAAACTCTCATAGTTGGTACTAATTCTCTTCTCTTGAATAGCATTCAAAATAGATGCTTGTGCACCTTTCTCCTTCAGGAGGAAAATTTTTGTTTTAAACAAAAATAAGCTTATGGTAATTTAATTTATTAGACATGTATGCTTGCCACTTATTTGCAGTTTCCATTCACAGTGATGCAAGAAATAGGTAACAGACAAAAAACCTAATACTACAAATTACAGAAACAAGACTACATCATCCCTTTAACCTGTGGTAGGATCTTTGGTGTCTGTGCTATTTCTGAGATTCATCTAATGGTATAAAATTGCTTCTCATTGAAATGGTTAGTTTTCTTATCATGTTTGACATGTCATTCTGTGTTGAGGTCACTTTGCACTGTGAAAATTTGACACCAATTGCAATTAATATCCAGATTTATTAGGGGCCTATACATAGGAGTGCTTCTTCACTTTAGAAAGAAAATGAGTTAGAATAGTAGCAGCTAATTTGGTTGGTGCCTAATTAGTATGGATATTACATGGATTAAAATTGCAAAAGTAGATTTATTTTGGGGGTTTGTTTCTTGATGTTTTTTCAAGACGCACCATGCCTCTCCTATATGGGTTAGAGAATGTAACAATTTTGTTAGGATTTTTCCATTTAATTTGCTGTATGTAAATTTCCTTTAGCTTCTTGTCCACTTCCCTTTTCTTGATGCATAAAGAGCTGGTCATCATGGGAGAAAACTTCAGTGAGTTGTAGCCATTCCCTCCCAGAAGAAGAGGAGGCAGCTTGAGCTGCTTGGTTCTATGCTGTGTGGGTAATTGTGGGTGCCTGTGAGATCTGTTGGTACAGCTCATGTAGCCTTCCAAAAGGCCTCTGCTGCCTTACTGAGAGGAATTTCTTTGGAGCATCTGGTTAACAGGGATCACTTTCTGGCACCACCTCCATTAATTACATCTGCTCAACCTGTCTTCCTTGGTTTGCCTTGTGCATTCCCATGAAGGGTTGTATCCAGATGCAGCTGTCTTGCAGGCGCAGCACTAAGCCCTGCACCAGTCTTGAGATTTCTGGGAAGGCATCCAAACTTCTGAGTGGGTGAAGAGGAAATAGTTTCCTGTTCTAAAGTACTGGCCCGTTTTAATTTGAGCACACAAGGGAATGTTTTAAATATCCATAAATACTGCCTATTCGTGTGTTTATGGCCATGTTTAGCAGGTCCAACCTTACTTTTCTTGATTTAGGAAGAGGTCATATCAAAAGTGACCTGTTCTTTCTGGTGTGTGGAGAAAGTAAATGCTTCAAGTCATCCAAGACATCCTCAGGGAATTAATTAATTCCTGAAAACATGGCGATGAGGAGAGGTAGGTATGCAAACCTTCATACCCCCTGCCCCAGTTTTTCTCTCTCTCTTCCTGATACAGAGGCAAACCTGCAGTAAACATTCTCAGTAGTCATTGAAGTGTAAAAATATTAAAACCCATAATTTGCACCTCTGGAGTGTCTTACTGACTTGTGGGACCTAATTTATAGAAACAAGTAGTGTTGGCAGCCCCTTGCAGTGGACACACAGATCATATGAATTTGCAATTGCTGAAAATTGTGAATTGCTAAAAATTGTGAAAAAGAAAAAATCAGCTTTTTCTTTGCGCTTCAGTAGACAATTAATGCCCCCCTGAGGTTATACATACCCAGTCATAATAGGTGCTGCAAGTCTAATAAAACTAATCTTTCAAGAGACATACTTGTTTCTTTGTTCTCAGCATATTCTGTCTTTTGTGTATGTATGTTGATAGAAAAATTGAAATATGTTTTTAAGTAATTGGCCCTAAGGCCTTGTATTTTCTCAGTGATTCTAAGATTTGTAATTCAAATTTGCACTACTTAAGCATGAGCAATGTTAGTGAGCAATAAACCTTTAAATTAAACTGTTGTCTCTCTAAAGTAACTAATCTTTGTGTTATAAGCACAAAAATGTCCTTTTTTTTAGCCTAGTGTAACAACTTTGTGCATAATGTACAATATTTGTATATTAATGTATTTGGAAGAAGTAAATAGAATCCTTTTTTCAAAGGTACTTATACTGACAAAAATTAAACCTCAGTGGGGTGAAATGTATGACAATTATTGAAAAATAAAGAAGTACATTATGTAGTAGTTTTGAAGGTAGTTTAAACTATTTTCCACTTCAATTTTAATTTCAGATTGCCTGTATCTTTGAGTTTTTCTTCTTTTTTTGCTTTTCCTTCAGAACCATGAAGTCAAAACACCTATTTGTGCCTTTTCATGTAAGCAGTTCCTTGCTGTGAGGCAACATGGGACACATGCGCTTCTTTTGTCCATCTTTTGATCTCTCTTTTCTAGGAGTTTTAACTTCTGCACAGTGTTTTGAGAAATGGTTCATATTTTGATGGTATGTGAACATATAGGGAATGAATTTGGAGTTTTGAGACTAAACTGTTGAAAACTTAAATAATTGCCTTTTTTCTTTTTTAAGCTTACTAGGAGAGCATTCCAGTAGAGGGGACATAAAACAAAAGTTGTCTTTGAAGGATGAGTGTGCCAGATATTGGATATGGCATTCCAAAGCATATAATGACATGGATCACAAAGATGTTGCCCTATTAAAAATCTAATATATGCAACCATCTTTGAATTTCTAAAAGGATGTCAGTTGCTACTAAGGAATATGCTAAAAACCTTTCTGAACTTCTGAATAGCTTTGACAGTGCTTGTAAACTTCAAAGTCTATTTTTAAAATAGAGAATACAATATATAGTTTTCATTCTGTAGCACACAATATTATAGCTGGTAGGCAATTGTTTCCTTTCTTCTTCTATTCAGAACTGGGGAGTCATAGTATCTCGTTATCTAATACTACTTAATAATAGTCCTCAGAATACATACGCAGATACAGATGCTGTTCTTCAGGGAGAGTTTCAAGATTTCCTTCTAGCTTCTTGCCAATAAGTAGCATCAGTGCTGCTTCATCAGACTGTGTCCTAGATTAGGTGTATCTGTCATAGACATCAAAAACCATATCAAACACAAAGGTTTTCTCTGGCCTCTTTTAGATGTGCCTTCATTAATGGTTTTCACAAATAGACAAATTGGTAAATTTGCTACTATTATCCAGCAGAAAAAACCTTAAGTTGGTATTTTAATTTTTTTTTCTTTCCATTTATATTCTTATATTCTGACTTTAAAGTAACCAGGTACTTTTTTTGTATAAACAAGAGCTCATTTTAATAGGAAAAATATTAAATGGAAAAAACTTTGAATGTTGTCTTATAATGTATTATAAATAAGGAAGCTTGATTTTCCTTCTTCAGTCTATTGCCCCTCATGTCTTGAAAATAATGAAATAAAAAGTTCTCCCAGCTTATCTTCTGTGTGCATTTTCTGTCTGTATACACAAGAGGAGAGACAAGAACCAAGATAGAGTTGTGAGCAGTAGCTTCATAAACAAATCTGGAAACTAAGGTAATTTGCCTTATGTCCTTCTTTGCCCTGTTTCTTTCACCTTGTGGCTGCTGTCATGGTCTCCAAACTTGGAAACAGCTGCTGCTAAGAAACCCTGTCTTTCCTTGTTTGACTTGGAAAACAGGAGTGGATTTTTTTGTGTTAAACTGAAATGGAAAAAATACTTGTGTTGAATGCTGGCCACGTGTCTGGTTGTGGCAAGTTAGAAGTTGGAGGTCTCTGAGGTAATACAGACCATTTCAAGAACTGGACCCGTGGGATGTTCAGACTCATTCCTGGTCCGGAATGCGTCTAGCATCAAGACAAAAGCAGATGAGAGACCGCCACTACATTTCAAGTGTAAAACGTGTTTTCTTTCTTCATTTATGAATAAGAATGTTTGTGCTTAAATTTACAGCCATGTTTATTTTCATAAAAATACAAAAATCTCTAAATATGACTCTTACCTGAAAGTAAAACTGAAAGTGGTCAGGAGCATTTGATAAGATGACCCTAAATAATTGGAGAGATTTGTCTTCTACAGATGCAGCTTGAGCTGCACTTCTGTGGTCTTAATGCAGTGATTTAGATTTTGTACAGTGGTTGCTTCAAGGAAATGGCATTTTCTGCTTCTCTGGTAGATGCTTCAAATTTCAGAGGCTGTTTAGCAATATTGTAGTTATCACAGGATGGAGGAAGCCATGCAGTGCTACTCTCGTCCCAGGCTTGTGTCATAGACGCAGCATTGCTTGATTGGCTACAAATGACATGAGATATACAGAAAGTGAGACTGATGAAAGGTGGAACAGAAAAATGAGTTGCTATAGTACCAAGCAGCCAGAGCTGTACGGCTAAAAATGTGGCTGCTTCTGTGGCTGTATATGCATGTCAGCAAAAGAGAATAGCTTCATAGTATTTTTGAAGTATTTCTTCAGACTATTTTTTTAGTACTCCCAGGGTGATAGTCCCAGTTGACAATAACTTTACATCAGTTTTAAAAGTGACACTGTGCATTATACAGTGAAGTCTCTCGAACAGAAATATATTCTTGAGAAAGAACATATCATGATTTGAGAATACCTTCATTTCTTATGAAGAAGACCTGACATCAAGTGTTGGATAGGCAAACTATGCCATAGTGCCTTTTTAAAATCTTGTTTTATGCCTTGCTTGTAGAGTCAAAGCTGGATTATTTGCACTTATACGGATCTGACCTCTGGGTGCCATTTCTTGGATAGAAATACAACCCCTATTCTTTCAAAAACCTTTCAGTTAACCCAATACTGAAATAGTTTGTCACAGCCTCTTTCATAGAGGAGAAACGCTGAAGAGGCCATGGTGGTTCCCTTGAGATCCAGCTTAATTTCATAGCTCAGAGTGTGTTTTAAGGGAAAGGAACTCTGGTGAGAGACACTTTTGTAAAAAAATCGTAGCCAGAGGAGAAAATAAAATACATAATATATCTAATGGCCCAGATACTGTTGCTAACTGTAATAACTACTTTTCAAGATTTATTATGAAACAACTTCAAGCTTGTCTTTTAAGTCCCCTTGTTTGTACTTGTATGTAGTCAGAAGAG
The DNA here is from genome assembly GCA_013397075.1 of Rhabdornis inornatus. Classification (NCBI taxonomy): domain Eukaryota; kingdom Metazoa; phylum Chordata; class Aves; order Passeriformes; family Rhabdornithidae; genus Rhabdornis; species Rhabdornis inornatus. The sequence goes on along the minus strand of VWZS01008947.1, from coordinate 201,387 downwards.
AAAGCTTGAATTTTGTTTTCCCATTGTTACTAGAGAATTCTTTGGATATTATCTTTATGGCTGTGGGAAAATGGTTTTCTGCTATACCTAGCATGCCATTATTTATATATATATATGTTTTTTTTTTTTTAATTAGAAACTACTTCCTGTAGCAGTTTGTTAGCAAGGGGATGCCCTACCCTGACCTTGGTTAAGAAGCTGTGTAAGAAGTCCTTGTAAAGCAGCATTCTGTGTCACAAAGACACAGCAAGAATAATGTAGTAAAATCTGATGGGGGATGCTATAAGTTCAAAAAACAGGAAACTGTCTTTAAGTATCCTTTTTACCATTTTTTGAAGCATGCAAATTGCACTGAGGTTTGAAATTTCTCTGCATAATTTTCCAAAACACATAATTCAGAGAAATGCTTTGTACCCTTTTTCATAACTGTTGATAGGCCAACTTAATTTTTCTCTTCCTCCTTGAAAAGATTATGCTTGTATGTAGATGACTTGAATAGCCTGGTCGATATGGGTTTAGTCCATAAGAAAATTAAATTATGATCAGATTCTGTTAAGGTAGGTGGGTTTTTTAGCCTCACCCAAAGAAACATTTGTGATGTTCTTGTGAACTATAGCATGTCTAAAATGTTCCATGGATTTAATAAAGAGAACCTAGAAGCAAGAACTCTGATATATCATTTATTTGAAGTTACCATACCAGTGTAATGGGCAGAATACATTTAGGATATTTTATAATCAAAAGAGTTTTGTAAGACACTTTTTCTACTTAAGACTATGCTGATCATATGTACTATACAAATATTCGTAGCACACAAATTATTTGAGCATAATTTTTTAAATTGCCAATTTACCACTCTGCTTCTGTAAAAAAAATGTATTTGGCGTCTGAAATGTAATGGTTTGTTTTGTGGTCTCATTGTGTACCCTTTTTCTTTAATAGTGAAAAGTATAATTTTGGATCACAACCGTGTTGAGTAAGGTTCTCGTTATCTTGTATTTCATTTATGCTAATTTGTTATAATGTAGGAAGGGGTAGGAAGAACAACAAATTCTTGGCTTGAGAGAGGCTTCAGAATGCATGTGCTAATGATACACTGAGAGATTTGCCTCATGAAGATACGGGATATCTTTTTTTTTTTTATTCAACCAGAAGTTCCTGACTCACATTCTAGTTAATGCTACCAAAAATAATAACCCATACATCCACCAGAAAAACACATTTAGAATTAAGTGACAAGCAAAATAGCAATTGAATTTCAAATTAGAAGAAACAGGATGCTTGGGGGAAAAACTGTATTATTTTAAAAGTTGAGGGAATTTATAAGATGTATGAAGTAGCTTAGATGCTCATAAGTAATTTCTCATGCCATTAAAAGTTGATTCTTATCGAAGCTTTTTTGTTCCATTCTTAGATAAAACTTTGTGTCATAGCTAAGTAGATCCACTTTAGTATTTTTTTTCTTTCCAGAGAAATGTTATCTGAATTGGCCTTGTTAATCAATTCTCATCCACTGTGTATTCAAGGTGGAAAATTTATACCTTTTTAAAATGGGAAGATCTAAGTATGCATATCAAGGGAAAAACAGGTGATTTTCCCACTAAAGTAAGAGTTTGATTTTATTCTGCTTTTCCTCCATTGTATGTATGTTTTATTGGGGGAGCAAGGGGCTATCCTATAGAAATACTTAGGAAATTTGTAGTTTAACATAATTACTACGTTAATATTCACAGATTTATTTTTTCCTCTCTCCTTACATCATGCAGCTTGTGGTGTTGTTTCTGTAGTGGACGTGAAGGGGCAGTGCAGTGCTGTCGATAAATCTTCCTCTGTGTTCATCTTTTCAATCTTTTGTGGAATATCATGTTTAAAATGTGATTGTTTTATAGGTTGTATATATGTGCATTACTTGTAAGAAAGTATGATAATTCTTTTAAGTTAAAGAAATATTCTAGAAATATCAGTACAGTTTAGAACATTGTTGTTTGAAATGAGTCACTGTTTTCTCCTTGACACTGTTTATACTCATGAATATAGATATTATTCGGTATTTTTTAAGACTGTTAGTGTTTAAAGGCTTCCACATGGTAAAAGCACATGAAGATTATGGAAAAGTGCTGGCAAAGCACAGCTAGACTTCAAATATAAAAGGGTATCAACAAAGCAACTTAGATGCAATTTTTGCTTGGTTGTTTTTTTTCACTTTGAGTATTAAAGTACTTATTCACTGTGAATGGCACATTCTATATGAATTAGTTGACATCCTGCAGAACTGAAATATTGAGGATGCCTGATATATTTTTGCCCAGTAGAATAAGCTGGTATCCAAAGGAGGCATTCTGTTAATGTCTCTTGATACCACCATTGCAAAGAGAAGGGTCCAAATCTTGGCATGTATTCTCTGAAACAAAGAGTGTAAGTATAACCCTCAGATATAAGGAAGAAAATATTAAAAGAAGAAATTCTTCACCTTGAGGGTGGTGGGACACTGAAGTAGGTTTTCCAAAGAAGTTTTGAGAAGTGTTCCAGGCCGGTCTGGATGGGGCTTTGAGCAACCTGATCTAGTGGGTCACACCCTGTCTGTGGCAAGGGTATTGGAACTAGATGATTTTTGAAGTCCTTTCCACCTCAAACCCTTCTGTGATTATTTCTCATGTCACTGTTTTCTCAACAGAGCCAACATTCACTCCAGTCTTCTTCTTATGATTTTTGGTTGTTGTAGCTGGTGTTCTGTCCAAATGATAGAATAATGAAGATTTTGAGGTTAAACTTTAAAAATAACTAAGTGTAGCTCTGCCAGTTTCAGTGACAACTTTTTCTTGCATACTTTTGAATATTTTATGTAAGGTTGTTGGGTTTTTTCATAGACAACTTCAGGTTTGTTGCTGTGAATGTTTAATTTTGTTTCTAAGTCATAAAATACAGAGTTTCAGAAAATTTTATGTGAAACATGGAAAAAAAATCTTTCACTGTTCCAGCTTAAATCTTCTAGAATAAGTGGGGCTTTCCTTGTTCATTGTTGCTGCTTTAGTACCCCAGGACCATCATCTGAAAAGCCAAATAATGATACTGAACAGCTCAGGCTCCTTTGAAAATACCAAGGCATACCTGGATTAGTGACATAGCCAATAGCCCTTCTGTAGTATCAGATTCTTTCCTCCTGGAGTGCTGATGAGCTGAAGAAATACATACTTCTGGAAAGAACAAAAGTAATTCTGGTAGTTAGTTTTCCATCAGTTCAAGTATTGTACCTTCTCTCATAATAAACCACTTTAATTTGCTTAGTGTTTTTAAGCTAACAGCTTTCGTCTTGGTGCATATTAAACAATTCAGAGAGCAGAATTAAAATAAGAACTGAGTGATATTTGTGCTAAGTTTTAAGTACAGAAAATTATGGGAATCACTAATAATTATAATGGCTAACAATAAATATATAAAGTAAATATTAATACTTATTAGCCAGTAAGTAATTTATGGTTAATTAATCATTAGCTAACATTTTATGCATCTCGGTATGTGGAATGTGTCTGTTACCTGTTTTTTCTTTTGATAAAGTTGTTATGAGTTCTTTAAGGTGCTTAAAAGAAGAGAAGTATTTTTAATGTGTACTAGAATTCTCCGGAAAAGATTGAAGTACATGTTCTTTAACCTAAATTCAATAGACTTGACTTACATTAAAATTTTAAATTAGGTAGAGACTTCCTGTGAATGTCAATACTGGGGGTTTTTCTTCTATTTATTACAGGGTTATGATAGACATGAGCAATAAAAATCTAATCTGTGAATACCATTGTGTAGGTAAATGACAAGCTCTTTCATGCCCTGAGAAAATTGCTTTCTCTTTTTGTTTTTGTTTATTCTGTGGTATCAGTGAAGAGAAGCCAGTAACATAGATGATTTGTTCTGTTTAACTCTCTAATGTATAACTCTCTCTGCAATGTATAAAAGTTAAAAGATTGTTTGTTTTCTTAGGAGCTTCATTGTGATGATCTTAGAAGTAAGTATATTTTTTTTTTCCAGATAGAAGGTTTCATTATTCATTACTTTTAGAAACAATATAGTATTTTTATTGCAGTATGTCTTAGTGAATGAATCTTTGAAAAACATCTTACTTGTTGCTAAAGACAAATGTTGGAATGCTGAGGGACTGTAACAGTAAGGCTTTCTAATTAGGAATTTAAAACCATCTAACCATATGTATCAAACTTTTGACAGAGCGCTTTCTTGGTCAGTGTCAATACACCATCTTTTCCCATGTTTTTCTTCAAAAGTGTTAGGCTCCAATTCTTCAAAAGCAGCAGTAACACACTAGGTGCTGTTGGGAAATTGTGAACAAGAAAAAAAGTCCTGTATTTTCACATCAGCTTTATGTAACAAAGCTGGTTGCATCTTTCATATCTTCTGGTAGACAGATGTGTGTAATTTCAAGTGCAAAAGTGCATGTGCCATTTTAAGACTTTATGCAAATAGTGTATATCAAATTAGCTACTTTTATAAACAAATACTCAGTTACACACAAATTTTCTTAAAAGCAAGTGTCTTTTATGTTCACTGCTTAAAAAGCTTGTCAGTGTCTGGAGAGTAGCATGAATGTTGTCAGCATTTTTAAAAAGTCTTTAAAAATGGATAGACTGAGAGGGCTATTATGCAAAAAGTTAATAGATAGTAACTAAAGTTAATAGATAGATGGTTCTTGTTGGTCACACATGCTGAAGGTACCAAAGACTGAAGTAAGAGAGCATGTTCTTGTTCTTAAGGACTTCCCCTACCCCCAGCCAATGAAGAGATTTGTTAATGAATTACTTTCATTAACAAGTTGCCTCCTTTAAAAACTAACTGAACTCGCAAATGATCGGAATAGCATTTGGCATATCATTGGTACAGGACACGTAAGCCTTAGAAAATTTGAAGAATTGGTTCATGCAGTTTAAACAAAAGTACTTTAGAATTTGGGCTTTTCTTTGGTAGCCTGTGCCCCTTTGGTCTCTTTTCATTTTCTTGTTATCTGTATAGACCATTTACATTTTTTCCAAACCGTCCCCCACCCTTGTTCAATAGCTAATCTGCTAAATTCATGCTACAACTGCCATGTTGAGTGGATGCGTTGTTCTGCCCACTTCGTACCAGCTTTGTTACTGTGAAGTATTTTTCAGCTGTTTGTGCTCATTACCATACAGCTGGTATTTAGAGGAGAGAGGGAAGCAGGCAGAAGTCTGCAAGTATAAGAAGCTCTTTTGCAAATGGGGTACTGGCAGATGGGGCGTGTGTTTAAATGGGTTTTGCTGATAACAGACAGCATTAAAAATCATTCAGAGAAAGTCTAAGGTCAGCCCCATGAATTCAGAACTTGAGAGGTATTCAGCTTTTGGAAGACCTTTATAGAATATTAATTAACCCAGGTCCATGAAAGTGACAAACGGATTGTTTGCAAAAATGTTAAATGCTATCCTGCTGCCCCCACTTTACAGTTAATTTCCTTCAGCATCTACTGATTTGGTTTGTGGGTTTTTTAAAAAAACATAGGATCGTATATACTATGTTCATGATCAGGGCTGTTGCCAAAACAAATGAGAGAACAAACAGTAAAATCCCAGACTCATGAAAGGAAAAATAATTTTCCTTTTGATGTTGTGACTGAACTTTGCATTATGTACAATTATATAAACCTTTGCCAGAAGTCAACCCTTTATATACACATGGAAATTGATTCTCTTGCTAGCAGAATGGGTAGCACTGCACTGGCTGAGGTAGTCTGAAGACATAATTGAACTAAGTTTGTGTCTAGAACCAGTACATCTTCTACTGGCTCTATTGTTGTAGCTGAGAAGGGAGAACAAGCTTTAGGGCCTGGGACTACTCTTCAGGGCCTGCAATGGAAGCCAGAAATTATGAGGCTAAGTGCAAGCTGGGAACAGGTGTTCTGCATTTAGACATGTAATTTAATTATTTACTGTCTGAAATACAAGGTAATTGGTATGTGCTAACACAACTCTGTGTAGTCTTGTGCACAGCCCTTGTAACAGGATCATCAAATTCCTGGCTTCCTTCTGGAATTTGGTGCATTTTGGCATTGCTCTGAGCCCCTTGGGACACCCAGGGGTGACTAAGCAGTCGCCTCGCACAGATGGAGTGCTCTGACAGCTGATGAAGGACGGAAACACTGGTGGGTTAACATTTCTCGAGTACCCACACAGTCTCTGACCATCTCAGTCCTAATCCTCCAGGAGAAGCTATAGAATGCTTTCCAAAGCATTGAGCCTTTGGAAATATAAAACCAGTTGGGACAATAAAACCATAGAGTCAACAGAGCTATTGGTTTCATGGGATGCTGTAATCTTGGGGTTCTTTCCCCTTGTTTTACCTCTTTCTTTCCCATTGGAGACAAACTCCTCCTTCATTACTAACACTGCCCTTTCTGTTTGGTGGGAACTAGCAGGCCTCAGATGTATACCTAAAATGTATACCACACTAGGTATACCTGGAACCTCCTCTTCCCCCATCCCAGCTGTATTATTTGGAATCGTCAAAGATTCTGCTACTACCCATAAACCTTCCTTTACTGATAATAACGAGGCGTGCTGTATTTGTAGATACTGGTCCTGCAGCGTAGCAAACAACTGTAGTGTGTAAAGCCAGTGCCTGGCAGTGAGAAGATGAGATCTCATTCCAAACCAATTAACAGATCTATGTGCAATTTAGGCCATATTTTTATGTTCTTGAGAGAAGAAATCGAGATGCTCCTTATCTACTTAACTATTGACCAGAGTTTTATTTCAAGAATAGTTACAAAACATCAAGAGATTCTAAAGAACAGCACTGTTCAGCTGCAAAATTCCTTCTCTATAATGTGAGCTAACACTTGGAAAATGTGATGTGAAGAGTTCTGCTTTGAGTGTGTCAGTGATAGCATTCAAAATTATATTGAGGACGTTGAAGATTTAAGCACAGCTTTGTATGAGTTTTGAGTTGCAAGTGAAATGCTGTTCACTGGTTAGCTTCCACATCTGAAGCACATTCACTGTGTTTGTCAAGAGCAAAGTGGGGAAATTCACTAACTGCAACTTGTTCAAGCTCTTTAAATCAAGAATAATTTTTTAGAGTTTTTGATGTGTATTGACATACAGCAAAAAAAGTAATGGCAAAAGTAAGACCCTGTTGTGATAGCTGCTGCAACAGGGATAGTTCCCCTCCACGCCCTGAATTTATAAACTCTAGCACTTTGCTTTCACACATCTGTCTTCAAATGCAGTTATACGAAAGTACAAGAAGAGGTTATGAACAGCTGCCATCTTCTGAATCCAGCTGTACCTTCTGGAGGCTTTATTTGCACACCTCTGCCTCCAGCCCACCTTCCTGCTTTCTCCCTCTTTTTCCATTACTGCCTAGTAGTCTGCCAGAAGTTATTTCCTTTCTTCAGCTTTGCTGGGAAATGGATCCTGTAAATGGTCTAACTTGCTTTAGGCAAAGTTAGTTAAGTTTAAAAGGCTATCAAAAGTGATTTAATCTACTTGGAAAATGTTTTGCATGAAGGAGATGAAAGAGCAGCAGAGCTCTAAGGTCAGTAACCTCTTGTAGAAAGGTGGTAGAATACCCAGGGGTTAAATGTCTTTAACTGGCCAAATGAACATGTATCTGTGGTGCACAAAGAGCAGGTGAAAGAGCTGCTGTCACTGTAAAGGCCCTCCTGCAACTGCCTGTGCTAGTAACACTACTTTGATTAAAAATCACATGCTGGAGGTTGTAGACAGACATTCGCTTGGCTAAAATCCATGCCACTGGAAACCTTCATCTCCCCCAGGCAGGTTCCTATTGCCCCTTTGGTGGTAATTATGGTCTCAGTGGAGCCAGTAGAGCTCCCACACTGGCTGTGGAGCAATCAGCAAGAAAAACTTAGCCAATTTAAATGGGTGATTTGCACTAACCCAGCTAATTTCATGTGAAGTGGATTTATTATTCCTTTGCTTCTGCAGTGGGGACAGCAGCATCTTCTAGTGGCACAGCTAAACATGGGGGAGCCATGGTACAAATGCTGCGTGGTGTCCAGCTGTGACAAATGGGCAGCTCCTTGAGTAAGGACCCCACTCAGCACTGTGCCCAACTTTGTGGGTTCAGTTTAGATTTCCTGTGAGATGGTTTGATGAGTAGAAATGAACAAAAGGCTATGTGAGTATATTTCAGAAGTCCTTGTAGCTAAATTAAGAAGGACAACTGTAAATTAATGAGCAGTTTGTTCTCCCATAGCAGTAAGCACTAGGTACTTTTGAGTGTGTGGATAGGTGGTAATGTGGAACTTTATCATCTAAGTCTGAATGTTTTTAAGTATCATGTAACTTCAATGTTAATTTGAATTAAGTTCATGTGTAAAACTAATTCAGTGGCAGTATTTGGATGGTAAATAATTAAGCTTTTGCTGCAAAAGAAGTCAGAGTGCATACATAAGTTTTTCATATTAAATACAAAATAATTAAATTCATGGTACAAGTTAGAATCACCCAAATCTATGTAGAAACTTAAAACATAGTGCTTAGAGCACCATGAATACAAAATTCTATGCTTTCTTATCCCACGTGTAGGAGGAATCCATCACAGTTGCAGATACAATGAAGCAGTGGATTTTGACATTTTATTAAAGTTTGGACATGTAATCACTCTTCAATGTTCTGTTCAAAGGAGCCTCAGCAGAAAATAGCATAAAATTACCATGCACTGCTAATGAAGAGAAGCACTGAACTTCAGATTTATGCTCTCATTACTTGCTCCATCACATTCTCTGTTCTTTGTTGTGCTGTCTTTATGGCTTCTGGTGTTCTGAGAGTAAGGTTCCCATTAATTTTTGGAACTCTAAAAGGATATAAATTATAATGGCTGAATTCTGATATGACATGGATTAACAAAAATATAGAATTTCTTTACTCTCAAAAGCAAATCTAATATATTTTCCTACTGTTTTCTTTTGATTTCTTTTCCAAACATACTAGAAAAGTTAACTCTTACAGTTGAGGTAGATGTTGTGTTATATTTCTCTGTGGTAAAGTTCTTACATATGTTTTAAATATTAGCATTAAATTCTGGACTCTGATTATAAAGAAAGTCACTTTCATTTGTAAAGTTACTTTTGTAATTTCTATCATGAAGATCTAACATATAAATATTTGTGTAAGTTGCCTTTTTCAAACATCTTGGCACAAGAAACTAAGCTAAAATGGAAGGAAAATTGTTTATGGTGAGAGAGAAATTTTCTAATCTCAAGAGAAGTCTATCGTGTTTAAAGAAAAACATGGTTTTACTGATAAAAGTATTACTAAATAAATCCACTAGGTTCACTAAGTAATAACTTTTCACCTCTTTTTCGCCTCAGCCAACTGCTGCAACAAACAAAAAAATATTTTACTATTATGACTTTGCTGAAACAGGTGGGAAAGGAATTGTCTGTTCTGTTTATTTACCTGTGAGCAGAAAAAAGGGGAAAAAAAAATCAGGTATTCAAACAGAAGTTTTTTTTAAAAAGGCACAGAGAGAGAGAAGGTTGTAAACTCTTTGTGCTGTCTGTGTACTTTTTTCATATTTGAACTTTCTCTCACAGGATTTTTTCATATTGCAGATTTCTGTGCAAGAATGGGTTTCTCAAAGAGCTTGTAGATACAGCCTTTACGGTGTCCTTAAGGTTGGTTAGTAGATGATCTCAACTTCTGTAAACAGATTAGGCTTTGTCAAAGTGTTTTGGGGTTTTTTTTAAGGGGGTTATTGTATCTCTGATGGCTTACACTCTTACGAGCAAATCACATGGATGATGACTATATCTTAATGATAACACTCAGAGATTTTCTGGTTCGACAAAAAAGTGAGCACTGTTGTGTGTGCCAGAGTACTTTTCACAGAAGTGATGATGTCCTAAAGTCTTATGGCTTGGAAAGTTTTAATTTTACCTGCTATTTCTCTGCTAAGCAAACCTTTCACTTGGTTACAGCTAAGGTGGGCAAAGAGCACTTTCGTTGGCAAAGAGTTCAGTCTTAGCAAGAAGCTGCAGCAACTTAAGATACTTTTTTATCCAGCTATTTCCGGGTACTCTGCTCCCATGGCACAATCAGTAGAAGGAATATGCTAGCGATCCACAGCCACATGTCTGCAAAATCCAGGAGTTTAGTTTACACTACTGCAGTCAGTAATAACCATGTGTTGAATCCTTATAGATCATTTGCCCAGGTAAGCTCAGGTAAACAGCCCTTCTGTTTAAGGGAAATGCCCTCTCAAACCTGCTGGCAATGTTGTTTGTCAAAATAAAATATTTTAAATAGTAAGGCTCTGCCAACCCGTCTTGTTTGGTTGGAGTGGATTAGGTTGGGCTGTTTGTACAAGAGGACCTTTGCAGGTGGGTACAGGGGCCTGCAGAGGAAAGGATGAATGACAGATGACAGGCAAAGCCTGTTACCCACCGAGGCGCAGTGGACACTGCTTCCGCTAGTGTGCCAGAACTAAATGTCATCCTGGAGGGTAGTCACAGTCCTAGGGAGGCTCTGTTGTTATCAATACAGCAGGAGCAAGGGCTCTGTAATAAAATTGTTTTGTGAATTGGTGTGGCAGTATGAAGTCTGTGGAAAGTGAAAGAAATGTGTGAATTGAAGATATTTTAGGTATTTCATCAGTGGGTTTGGAGAATACACCCTCATTAATAAAAGTCAGTTGGTTTTGAAATGGAAACTTTTGAGTGCAAATGCATGTTATGAATAATATCTAAGCAGAATGATTTCACCAGAAGGCCTTTCTGTCTGGTGAAACCAAAACCACCTCCAAAATACATCAGTAAGAAGTTACTAGACTTTATTTTGCTGATACATCATTTTACACCTGCAGAATGAGAGTGTGGTTTCATTTACTTGTCCTGACTGATAGTAAGGGAATCATTCTGGAGTGAGCTTCAGATCATGTAATCAAGGGTTTCTGAAAAGTTTATGCTTTATCTGCTAGTAGTATTAAACCTCTTGCTGCTGTTTTCTCACTTCTTCTCTAACCTGTCTCGTGCACTGAGAAAGCAAGGGGCCATGAATCCAAGCCTTCACTTTAAGCAGCTGCTGTTAGCTGTCTGCAAGCTGACCCCATGTATATTTGCTAACGTGTAATTCACAGCAGAACTTAGGCGTCTGGCATATCTGTCCTCTGTGTAGGTTACTACAGTTTTCCCTTCACAGGGCTAATGTGTTGCACAAAGTCACATGTAGCAGCAGTAAAAACAGAACTCAGGACTCCTTTTAAAAAAAAGAAAAAGATAAATTAGACCAAAGGCTGGTTTCTTCAACTAACTTGTCTTTTGAACTGAATAACTGAAATGTGTTTTAGCAATGCTGTTTGTGTATCTATTTATTGAAAACACATATGGAACAGATGACTTGGCATGTCCCATCTGACAATAGGGGATTTTAGTGTGTATATGTGTGAATGAGCTGGAACTGCCAGTACAGGAGAAGGTCCTGTAACTGCAACAGTGGATAGCAAACACAACTGAATTTCATGACAGATATCTTGATGTTGGATTAAGTAATTTGCCTCTAGAATTTCTCAAAGAAAGCTGCTCTTGAAGTCAGATGTGCCACTCTTTGCAGGTATTGGATTTGGGAGGTTTTAGTGATTAAAGCAGCAGTAATATAGGCTTATAAGATGTTGGATCAAATCCTGGCAGTACCATGAGGCCCCAGTGAATTCAGTGCACTTATCCTACCAATAGGGAATCCAATGTATTTTGGCTTCTGTGATTGTGACCAGTTAGTACTGTGAACATGTTGTCTTCCAGTTCAGCTAAGTTGGCTGGATAAACTGCCACCCTTTGGGCTACTTGCAGGTATTTGTCATGCATCCAGCCAGCAGACTTCTGCTGTTTCAGATCTGCCATTTAAGCTGCTCATGTCATCACTTCTTAGCCTGTTTAAGGGGAAAAATGTGCATTTATTGCCAAAGATCTTCTACTGAATATAGTTGTATAAGCCAATTTAGCTCACTGACTGAAATCTGTTAAGGAGGGGAGAGTAACCTCTTCTGGTACAGCTATATCCAGCAGAGAATATGCCCATGACTTGCCACTTTGAGAGCTGGTTTTGACAAGTTTGTTTCAGAAAAGCTAATGAAAGGTATGTTGTCTTACAGTGAAGAACATCTGTAGAAAGGTGTGGGCATTTTCTTAGGAGGAAATAGCAGTAGGCATGAGGAATGCTTCTGGAGCAGACGGGCCTCTGATCTATAACTGTTCGTCATGTAAAGCATGTTTGGTTGTCAGTGGTAATCTTCACATATATTTGAAAATGGGATTTGAACTGGTAAAAGGACGGTATCCTCCTCTTCCTAAAGATTTATTTCCTTGTCAACTGCGGTTTTCTACTGATGTTGTCTAAAGTCATCCTCTCTGCTCTGCATAGAGGTATTGATGTGGAGAGTGTGTGCTTGCAGACTTGGTGTTTGCCGCCATGGCCCCAGAGTTTGCTTACAACCAAAAGGTGGGAATGGCAACATGAAGAAGCAGTCTTGATTCCTAGCCAAGTTTTTAGTGTTTCACCTCTAGGTTAAGCCCTCAGCTTGTGAGCTCCTTGCTCCATTTGGTCCCTTTGAGATGGAGTCTTTACCGTATTTCTAAATGGTTCTTACTTTAAAAAGGCAATCTTATTATGAGGAAGATTGATGTTATTTGACAAACCTTTGTTGTACACATTGACCTGTCTGTTCCCTTCCTTTCCAGCTTCACGATCACTCTGAAAAGTGCTAACAAATTAGGAGCTTATTGAAATTAGCTTAACATGAAGAAGCAAATACGCTCAATTCAGTTACTGGTTTAATGTAGATCAAGATAATATTCTCACCTCATTCCCAAGGGCCCCTAAAGGAATAGTGCAATTCCATGATGGCATCCATACAGATAAAAGGTAATATAACTGTATTATTTGGAAACTACTGCAAGCTACTCCTCTTTTCCCATTTGTTTAAAAACATTTTGAAGATACTAATGCTGCGGGAAGGGAGGCTTAACATCTGAGCACTGGGAAATTTTTTCTTACTTGTCTATTCTTCCAGAATATTTCTGAGAACTGTTCTGGTTTTGTTTCAGGGAAATGAAAAGTTGGAAGAACGAGTAGAAGGTTTAGAAAGACCTGTCAGGGGCATAAAATGGTTAATTTGCATTCCTGAAATTCTTGTGTTATCTGGAAAAAATGAGTTGATAACTTCTTTTAGACTAAGGTTGTGGTTGGACAGGACCAGATTTGTTCAGAGCTAGGTGTTACTGCTCAAACTTTTGTTAGAGAATGTAAGCTGGATATGTGACAGTGGCCTGGCTAGACAAAACTGCAGCAGCCTTTGACTCTTTTGTTGATACCATCTGCTGGCTGGTTGCATGGTGGGGTCTTGTTTGGAGACCAGTTACACATTCTGTTTCATTGAGGGTTAAGTCAGTACCTCAGTATTGAGAAAAGATGAAGGGTATATGAACTGTTCCTTGGGATCTCTCTAGGTGTCACACACCCTTGAGCACAAATTCTCCTCAGTACTGAAGCACTTTGCTTATTTATATATTTAGGTAGATATAAAACCAGAAAAATGTTAACTGCAAGTTTCAGATATAGAAAATACCCTTCTAAAATGTCGAGAATGTTGGATATGGTATGCTGTCTGTTTTCACAGCCTTCATGACAAGTCCTTAGCCTGATATCCATCCCCATACTTGGGCATCTACTAAATTTTTAACTTAAGAGTTCCACTTTCTATTGCAACAAAAAAGTATAGTTTTTGTGGAGGTGAAGGGGGCATTATGATTGTTTTTCCACAACTTTTTTTAAATTCTGAGATGAGATTTCTTTTGGTACAGCCATCTCTTTAACCTCAGTGTACACTACCTCTGCTTAGAAAACAGTATCAGTATCACAACTCTTCAAAACAGATACCTTTTAGATTGTAATAAATGTCCCCTGGAAATTGGACATGGAAAATGAATTGGATTTTCTGTCTCTTGGGACTTTGACCCATGCTTTAGATCAACGCAGGCTCTGGCTGAATCTTCCTCTTTTTTCTTTTCCCCATTTAGCCTGTAATACTGAACAGCTAACCCAGCTTACTAGTCACGTTTCTATAGCTCCTTTCAGAGAGCCACGCAAAACTGCCAGCTGTCTACCTGCCGTAAAAGCAAAAGCCCACCATTCCTAAAGTACATGCATGTTATATGGTAATGTAACCAGCTATCATGAACAGCAAAGTGAACAAAGCTCAGTTAGTGTTAATGCTCTTGCTTCTCAGTATGTACACCTGCTGAGTCACATTTAACTTTCCTCTGTGATATGGCAAATTAAGTACTTAATATTTTTTCCCTAGGTATTTTGCATAGAGAAGCACAAAGCTTGTTCAGGTTTTCTGGTTAACAGGATACTACCTTGAGAGCACCTATTGTGCTCTTCAGGACTGAGTAGCCCACACATCTTGCCACAGATGTGAGGCTTGTCTATCCCAAAGGAAGAGAATTTCAGAGGGCTCTTTGAAGGACTGTGCCGATAAGGAGGCTGACATCCCTATCTTAAATTGAAAGGTACCTTATTGTTTTAGCTTTCAACCCAGTAGTCTGCATTACCTAAAATGCCCGAATTTCAGGGAAGGTTAGTATCTCCTGCTTCTTTTCCTTGACAGGTTGATTGCTCAGTCTAAACTTGAGGCTGTTGGATTCTCTTCTTAAACTAGCTGTCCACCAAACTTTCTTTGTATTAATCAGAATCAGTAAATATTAGCATACTGTGCATAATGCACATGAAAAGACTGTTGTTGCTGCGGTTGTTTTAAAAACCCCAGAGCTTTGCCATATGACTTGTAACCAGGTAGCATGCTCATGCTGACTTACTTAGGGGGAACGCCTTAATTTTTTTCAGTCTTGCATAGCAGAGAATGAGGGTTGCTCAGTGCAACGTTGCATGCGAATCCAGAGACTGCCTGCTGTTCCTAGACACAGGGAATTAAAATAATTTGTAACCAGGAGAGACTTTGGATGAAGTTTGCCAGAAATCTAGTAGGAACCAAATTAAAAGAGTCCCTAGTACAGGTCAACCAATTCAGTTTTTGGAATCAGCATAGCTAGGAGCTCCTAATCCCTCTGGTGATAGTGGTCTGCTTTCTAATTTTAGTCTCTTTCAGTTTACTTGTAAAGCACAGTAGACCAGTGGAAAAAAATCTGCATTTTAAAAAAGTTTTTGAAGAGCAGGCATGAGTCATACCTGTCCCTGCAGGCCATTAAAAAGCTGCCAACAGTTAGCTGGGAAGAAGTGTATTTAAAATGTGTTCATGCCAATTTAAATCACTTTATTCAAAAGCATGAATGAGGTTGTAGTATTCCATTAAGACTGGTGTTATCAAATTTTAATGAGGAACTATATTTACACAAGCAGCAAATGAGTTCTTCCCAGAATTTTCTTTTTAATCAAATATTCCTAAACACTGTCTATGATTGTACAAGGGACAAAAGTGTACATTATACAATCTTGTCCCAGTGGGGAAATTCAGTTAACAACTGGGCTGTGTTTAAATAACTGCATAGAAATTGAAATTTAGGTTCATCAGCAAATGATCTGGTCAGTGACTTGCAGCATGTTTTGTTGAAGGTAAGTAGTAAAATGGGGATTATTCAGGTCTGGCCAGTTTTCAACCCACAAGTTTCTTCTGTGTCTGAAATTAGATTAAAGTGAAGCTTGTGTCAAAGGTTAAAATTAAAAGGGACCTAACTAATGCTGCTCTGCACTTCGATTTTTTTGCCAACTTTCTGATCAAAAATGTGAGAATTCCGCTAAATACCAGACTGCAGGCTGGTGCTCTTATTGTCCTCCCTCCTGCTTCCCTTTTCCACTTCCATTCAGTCTCTCCCTGTCACATCAGCAGGTCTATGACATACAGCAGGATATTTTTCCATTTCTGTGAGAAAGATTGGCATACATAAACCAGTTTGGCACTGATTGAATATTAGAGATGGAGTATGATAATAAAAGAAAAGTGGGTAACAAAATCCCTAGAGACTTTTCAGAACATTGCTGGCATTGCTTAAGCAATGTTATCGTTAATAACAAGCTTTAGTAGTTGCTTTCAGCAAAATAAAAGGAATAGGAACTAGGACATATATTTGCACAGGCTTTATTACAGAATCTTAAATCTCTCTTCTAGTGCACTAATTTCAAATAATAGTTTGCAATAGTCTGCTTTTTTTCCCCTCTTAATTTTAAAATAGTTTTAAGATACTTCCCTGTACAACCAACCACATTGGTGACATGGACTATTCCTTGGCATTTTACTTTGTAGCATTTAATTGGTAAATCAGTAACATTAGATGGACTGTATTTCCTTAAATAATTGGATTTGTGAAATACTGAGTCTCCATAAACGCACAAATTTAAAACCGTGGGTGCCATCTAATTTTGTGGTTACAAATGTATGGAACAGCAAACAAAAAAATTTGAAATCTTTAATTTACTCCATCCTGTCCATAAATAAAGAAATTGTAAGCTTCAAAACCCAGGAGTTTAGTTAACTGTCTTGCTATTTAACCCACAGTGAATGGATTGGTTTAGGGAGCACATCAGTTCCATTACACTGATCTGGCAAGTTGATAGAAGTTTTTAGAGAAATGGTTAAATATGTGATGTCTGAGGTTATGTGAAGGTTGCAACATGCAGTTTTCCTTGAGGGTAGAAACAGGAGGTTTTGGCTTTTTTTAATTCAAGTAGAAATGTTATAGCTTCATAAAGGAAGCATAAGTTTTTATTGAACAAAATGCTTTCCCAAAAGAAGCTTAGACATAACAGTAGACAGGGTCATTTTCTTCTTTTATGCTGTAGTTCTTAGGTTTTGTACAGGTAGCACTGTTTGAAAATGTCTCTGAAACACTGTGAAATGTGTCACCTATTTTGTACTTCTTGAATTCTATGAAACATCTGTTACAAAGAGTTGTACTGGTAAAGCTAAATTCAGTGTAAAAAAAAAATATTACCAATTGTCATCCCTCTCATCTGGATGAGGGACTGGTTACCCAAAGTTATGTAGTGCTGTGTCTCTTGTAGAGGCAGGCAAACTGCCTGCTGTGGTTGTGTGTGGTTTCTAGACTGGCAGCACCTGTTTGGGGAAGAGTGATTTTAGATGGGGCAGGTTTGCTGGCCTGTGTGCTCATTTTGACATGCAATTGCACAGCATAAAGTGAATGACAGTGGGTTAGCAAGCCTTCAAAGCATCTGGTGTGACCCTGGGATGCCTGGCATTCCTTTCTGCTCTGCAAAGGTTTGGCATCCATCCTCTACTGCAGGAAGAATGTACTCAGGAGAAACAAGCTCACAGGGCTCCCCCACGCCTCTGGAGAGGGGAGAGTTGTCATGGCAATAAATCATGAGGGTTCATGGAAAAAAAGAGTAAATTCCTTTCTCTGTGCTCTACCATAGAGCATAGGCATGGTTCGGTGAGAAAAGGAAGCTGGATCAAGCAGGTAGAATGTGCAATTTTATAACCACCACTGCCACTTAATGCTAGGGCATGGGAAAATGACCATTTCCATGTACCAGAGACATTCTGGGCTGCAAGGAGTCTGTGTCCTACCAGGTCATAGTACTGATCACACTGACCTGACTGATCTGGGATGCACCAAGAATTCTGTAGCCAAAGGCAATGTAGGCAGAACTGCATCTTCCCTGTAGTGGCTGCTTCCAGCTGCTCTGCACATGTGGGCAAGAATGGCAGAGAAAACACCAAATATCCTCTAGATAACTTGCTGGTGCATGTATTAGACAAAGCAAAGGAGAAGCATTACTGGACCTGGTGCTTACCAATGCAGAGGAGCTCATTAGACAGGTTAAGACTGGAGGCAGCCTAGGCTGCAGTGACCATGCCCTAGCTGAGTTTCTGTTCCTGAGGAACATGGGCCTGACAAAGAGCAAAGTCAGGACTGTGAGCTCCAGAAAAGTGAACTTTAAGTACTTTAAAGGGTTAGTGGATTAGATCCCCAGGGAAACTGACCGTAGGTACAGAGGAGCTGACCAGAGCTGGCAACTCAACACAACAGAAGGATGGGATACCATCCAGAGGGACCTGGACAACGTTAGGAAGTGGGCCCATGAAAAACTCTGGAGGCCAGGAGTCCAAGCACAAGGTGCTGCACCTGAGTAAAGGCAATCCAGACATAAGTACAGACTGGGAGATCTCATTGAGAGCAGCCCTACAGAGGAGGACATGGGTATTCTGGTGGGCAGAAAGCTGGATATGAGCCACCAACGTGCTTGCAGCCCAGAAGGCCAGTTGTGTCCTGGACTGCATCTAAAGCCCTGTGGGCAGCAGGGTGAGGGAGGGGATTCTGCCTCTCTACTTTACCCTGTTGAGACTCCACCTGCAGTGCTTTGTTCAGCTCTGGGGTCTTCAGCACAAGAAAGACATGGACCTGCTGGAGCAAGTCCAGAGGAGGCCATGAAGATGTTCAGGGGGCCGAAGCACTTCTGGGAAGACAGGTTGAGAGAGCTGGGGTTGTTCAGCCTGGAGATGAGAAGGCTTCAGGGAGACTTCACTGTGGTCTTTCAGTTCCTCAAAAAGGCTTATAAAAATGAGGGAGAGTCACTTTTTATGCAGGTAGGTAGTAACAGGACAAGAGGGAACAGTTTTAAACTGAAAGAAGAGAGATTTAGGTTAGATGTTTGGAAGAAATTCTTTACCCAGGGGCTAAGGAGGCACTGGAGTATGTTGCTCAGAGAAGTTATGGTTGCCCCATCCCTGGAATTGTTCAAGGCCAGGTTGGATGATGCCCTGAGCAACCTGATCTAGTGGGTGGCATCGAAGACCATGGTGGGGGGGGGGGTGAAGGCCTGGGGGGGGGGGGGGGGGAGGTTGGAACTAAATTATCTTGAAGGTCCCTTCTAACCCAGGCCTTTATATGATTCTGTGTCCTGCAGTCCAGATGTCCCCTGCCTTGTAGATGCTTGAACATTGTATGGAAAAATGCTTCCTCTGAATTCCAGGGAGGGAGAAAACATGGTTGAGGATAGGAAAGAAATTATAAGGTGACAGTAAGTCTTGTTAGACTGTGATGCTGTGGAGAAGGCAGGAGGGAGGAAACTTCTGGGGAAATACTAGGCCAGAAGATTGATACAGGAAGCACAGGGCGAGAGAATGGAGGACCTTGGGGATGGTGCTTGCAGAGAAACAAGGAGAAAAAGATGGAGAGAGCCTGGGAAATTCATACATGTTCAACAGCACAATCGCCTCTCCAAAGCTGAGACTCAAGGATCCTACACTTCTGTTACCAGCAAACTGCCCTGGCACATCACATTTCATCTTCCTCTAGAGCTTTTGCAGCAAAGGTGGCATCCTGCTGTGTTCCTCACTGCTGGTTACCCACAGTGGTGGGGTGTCACATGGGGGCTCAGGCTGTATTCCATGTCACTGGCACACTCTACAGGGAGTCAATGTTTTGCCACATGATGGGGTGAATTCCCTTGATGCTATAAAACAGATGTTAGGATGGCATGCCTAAAACATTGGAGTGTTTGCCTTTAAAAACTTGATGCATGTGCACAGGTGCAATGTATAATAAATCACTGCTCAGACAGTTTTTGTGTTTCCACAGAATCTCTCTTATTTAGTATGTGCCATGCACCAGCTGTCTTGTTAAGCAGCTTTTTAGTAGTAAAAGCATCTTATTCCTGTCATTTCAAATTCTTTTGAATGCTTGGTTTTGTAACCTTTATACCCCCTTTAGGTAAAACAGGTAGGAAAACAGATTTGACATTTTTTATAGTTTTTTCTTTACATTCTTCCTAAATCCTTCTTGTTTAATCTGTAATTCCAGGAATACTTGTCTGTAGCCTAAAGACTCACAACTAACCCCTTCTCATTCTCATGTACCACAAATGACAACAGAAACTATTTTGTAAATAAATTTGTATAGATTATGCCAGATAAACAAACACTTTTCTTGGCAATTAGAATTAAGCTATCTCAAAAAAAAATAAAAGGAAAACTTAACAGAAAACAGCAGTAGATACCTGTCCTCCATTTGTATTCAGTGCAAAGGACAAACATTTTGGTAAGCCTTCCAAGTCTAAACACACATTTCTTTTTCTGTACAAAGGTGATTTGCCAACCTGCTTATATTCAAGTGAAAACAGTTTGAACATTGGTGTTCAAAGGCAGAAATGCATACTTCTCCAATTTAGAAACATTCTTGTTAATATAAACAAAACAACTCAGCTCTCTGTTTGACATACTGGAAAAAGGAACTGATCCCTATTAATTTTTTCTGTATTGTGTTTGTCATCTGTTAATCAGCAAGAAGGGCTTGTGCTTTGAGTGCCTAAGAACAGTCTCTAGTGCATGGTTTTCCAGCTTTATAGACTATTGTCACATGCAGAATCTGTGAAATTACTATGATAGGAATCTAAGGTAAAATTATTTTAAAAAGACCCCAGGCAGTGACTGCTATCTTTATATTGTGCCAACAGACTACCCTGTGCCAAGGCTGTCTCTGGTTGCTGGTGTGGTGTGGCAGCCACTGCCCTTGACTTCAGTGGTGTGTATGGACATCTGGGAGAAGAGTGGGCCAAGGGAGAAAAGTGGACTGGATGTGTGGTGCTAGCTTCCTCCACAGTGCAACTGTGGGAGCCAGCAGCTTGCAGGGGCTGCTCTGCAGGGCCACTTGGGCTTGTCCAGTGTAACAGGCAAGGTCATCACTTCCAGAAATTTAGAAATGTCCTTTGGTCTCTGAAGCAGCTGCTGGTTTTGATTGTGACCCAGAAGCACTGCCTGGTTCAATGAGAAATTGAGTGATTAGCACAGATATTACTGCATCTATAAATAGAATTAATCTTACAACTTATTAAGTTTAATGACAAAATAAATAGATTACCGTTAACTTTAATAGGAGTGCAATGAATGGAGACACAGTTCTTATGAAGATCTGCTGCCATCAGAGAATGTTTTGCAAGATATATTATATGTAACACCTTCTCCCTTTGAAAAATGAATAATCTTACAAATCTGCAAAACTCAAAAAAGCAACTCATAATGTTCCTGTTGCACAGAAAGCAGTGAAGAATGTGAAAGTGCAGGTTGCATTATCAACCTTAATTCTGCTCCTTATGAATATGCACTATGAAAAAAATGTTTATTATATGCTAATATTGCTAGTTTTAAAACAAACCATATATTTCTGTGTAGTAAACTTGCATGTGGTTACTGTCACAGGGAATTAAAAGCAACAGGAAGCTTAGCTGCACTGATATTTTGTTTTAATTTATCTTTTTCTTTAACAAGAAGAAAAATGCTTTCGGAAGAAAATGTTCTGTTTTTGTTGGTTTTATTCAGTGAAATAATATAGCGTTCTAATGAGACAAGCTTCCTGGAGTTACAACATGACATGTTTAAAGAAGTTTGGTATTATAACCCCCTGCCTGTGGTTCACCTTGTTCTTGTTTTGTGGTAAATCTTTGAATGTCCATTTCCATTTATCACAGACTGAAGTATTTTTCAATGCTAATAAGTTGTTCTGGTGATAATACAGTTCCTCTGGGTTGGGAGGACAAAGCCCAAACCCCACAGTTCCTTGCCTTTTCACCTAGGGCTGTAGTTTTGCAAGTGTTCAAGGTAAGCTGGCTCTTCTGGGGGCTTGGGGAGGTTAAAAAGGAGAGAACGGGCTGTACCTCTTGCTATACAGGCACAGACGTGTGTGTGGCTGTGCAGTGAGGGAGATGAGGAATCTAGCCTGACTGGAAAATAGCCTGGCAAAAAGGCATCCCGAGGTCAGTTGCCACTGTAGTTGACCACAGAGCCATACAACAAAGGCTGTGGTGGCATCTGGGAAGTGATGCAAGGATAGAAATGAATGGCCAAGGGTAGCCACGTGTGCAGGAACTGTTTGTTTTTTTCCTTCTTCCCAGTGGCTGTGCTGGCTTAAATGCACACGAAGCTATAGCTGAGAGAGTGATGCCTCTAGGTATAAATAATAGGCTTATCCTCTCTGCATGGGACACTCGGGTCATAGTTTCTCATACCTTCTTCTCAGTGGTGTGGCTGGCTCAAGGAGTGTGTGCCCCTGCCTGTGAATTGCTCATTTGCTTCTGCTGGCTCAATTGTTTGTGAAAGCATGGTGGAAATTTAAACTAGCAACTAGTTCTAAAAGAAAGAAAAAAGAAAACCCCAAGTGTAAAAACTTAAACCCATCTCTCTTCACCCTGCATCAGTTAATGAATTGGTTCACAGGGTGTTTCTACAGATGTTTGTTCCTGCAGAAATAAGGGCAAGAGCCATTTGGGGACAGGAATGAGCAGATGAGACTGGGACATCTTTAAGCTGGTGTTATCACCAAGGAAGAGTGCATGGATCTGTTCCTTTCCTTGATGGCGTATGACAGCTTTGGCTGTACTCCTTTAAAACAACCTAAGCACGAAAGCGTATGTTGCGAATTCTGTGCCCAGCTACACAGAACCAGTAAAGACGACAGGATATATGACCTTCAGAGGGGAGTTCTGCTCTTCTGGAGACACAGTGATGCCATATTACATCAAGCCTGTCTGTGAAATCTCCCTGCTCTTAAAACATAATTTGAAGTTTATTATAAACATCCAATGCTGAAATCTGTTATATACACTTCATGTTTAAATCCTTTTCAAAGCAATTTTTTACAGCCATTAACTAGCACACCTTTTGAATTTTATCACAATGTATTTAGAACTCTGTTTTTTTAAAGGCAAATATTTTAAGAAAAGGGTTTATAGGAAATCTCTGCTGTGCATACCTTTAAAATGGTATTTTAATCAAAGTTCACACTATTCTAATAGGATCAGGATTTATAAATAAATATTAATTGATTTTTTTCAGTTGCTACCAATACCATTTCTTCCCCTGCATAAACAAAGCTTAAAGTCTTGTTACGATTTTGTTTGACTACAGTACCTTAGTTTGCATGGAAATCACGGATAATCATGTGTGGGGCATTAAATTTTGAAAGCAGTCTTCAAAATGCTTTGCCAAGAAACATTATACAATTAGTGAAACACGTTTGGTATTACCTATCATACTTCATAATACATATTCTCCACTCCACTTAAGTAAGCTTTGGAAGGCTTCATGTAGCGTAGTGTAATGACTCTCTGTGTCCTTCCTCCCATAACAGAGTTACTGTTGCTTTCACTACTTCCTCCTGAACCTTAAGTTAATCGGTATTATAAAAATACATCATTTATCATTAAGCTGCTGATCAGTGCACACTGCAGTGTCCAGAATTGCTTGTATTACACTTGAACTACACATGATCATAAGTGTAAATTTCTTCCTCTGTGTTCAGGCAAAACATGCAGGAGTGAACCTAAGTTTGCTGTGCACATTATGAACAAATGGAGCAGAAATTCCTCTATCTGAACGGCTTCCAAGGAGCCAAGTTGCTTTTCTTCTTTCCTCATAGCTATAATGTAGCAGCTGTTGGTCACAAACTTGGTGCACCTAAATTAATTCCTTAGGTCTGTTTTGTGCCATCAATACTAATGGTATATTCTACACAGTTACACCTGTGTGACAGGTGCATCTACACTGTATCCTTGAACTTCCTTAGCCAAATATCCATTTTCCTTAACTGGTGAGTGTGCTAAACCTTCATCTCACCCTGCCCACAGATCTGGAATTTACCCATAAAATACTTCCAGCTCAGCAACTACTATACACACTAATAAATGTCAGATCTGTAGCCTGTAAGGCTATTAAACTATTATGAAATTAAACAAGTGATCCCAATGGATCACTTGTTTAATTTCATAATAGTTCGAAAAGAAAAAGATCTGACCATAAAAGCAGTGCCTTTTTGTAGTGGAAAGGCACACCCTGAATTACTTTGAAACATGTTAAACACTTGCTATGGTGTGGAATATTTTTCTCCTTTTCTGAGACCTTACACATGCTGTGCTCTAGCATGTGCCTTTCTCACTGGGTGAGTGGGAACTTCAGCTTTTAAATGTAGGTGTCCTAGGCTAAGCTGTAGTTAAATGTCTAAAGCAGATGGTGGAAATATCCCTCTGTGGGGCCAGATTCTTGCCTGAATGGGAGCATTTGGCAAATTAAATGAAGTACGTAGTTGGATGAATAAGTCAAATATAGAAGACAAAGTGATGGCTGCTGCAGCTGCCCAAACTAGATTGCCAAGCAGAAGGGGAGTGTTTAAAGCCTAAGTGGGCCCAAATTTGAGAAAAGGAAAAGCAACTAGGCATTACTGTTCTTCTCAGGTCATCTTTACAGTCCTGGGTAAATGTTGCACAGCTAAGGTTTTGGCCCCTCCTAATTAGGATGTTTGATTTCCTGGATAGAAAAAGCCCTGCAATCCTGTTAGACAATACACAGAAATCCCTCTGAAATGTTTCTAAAGGAGTCAGTCTGCTAAGCGTCTGCTAAATGTGCAGAGTACACAGAATCCCTTCTGGCACTGTCTTGAATGATGCATTTACCAATATTAATGGAGATACCAAACCATATTGTTCCACGTTCCTCCTGCACACATTATGCTCCCGACACACATATGTGTGTATGTGAAATGCCAGTTATGGTTTTTGCATTCCCATTCCATGGTTTAAGCACCAGTGTTTTTTCAAAATGCTGACTGGCCATTAACACAGCCAGACCATCCTGTGGTCTCTCCACTCAAAATGTTTCTCCAACTAAAAAAAAACCAAAAAAAACCCCAAAAATTGTTTCTTTGGTCTGTTGCACTGTAATCTCTGGGGATTATATAGCTGTGTTCTTCTGGGGATTATATAGCTCTGCAGGTGATTTCTATAATTCATTCTAGTCTTTCATTAAAAGAAATAGACGGTTGTAATTACAGCATGCCACATGACAAACTGGTAAAGGTGCTAGAAGTGTTGTCAACAGGAAAAGAATTGGATGTTGTGAACTCTTTTTTAATTAAGAGTTGCCAGTACTGGTGGGAAATAAGATTGGAGTTGTGTCCACTGAAAACTATGTAATTTTGGTGTAGACATTTTTCTAAATGTCATGAATTGTGTGGTTTTTGTGGTTTTAAGAACTTGAAAAATTATTGTCAGCTTAAACAAGGTAAGACAAACCTTTGAAATTAAATATATACCAAACAGGGAAAGAAACATGGTAACTTTTGATTTTTCTCTTTACATTGCTTTAAACTGTAGTCTTCCTCAGTGTACTTTTATTTGTGGTGAATGTTTACTTTATACCATTAAGTATTCTTGAGGCATTAAGTTACTGTAGTAAATATTATTTCAAATTGTTGGTAGAGATGTAAGTGAATGCATCATCTTTGCTACTTGCTGTCAGGCTCTCAAAAGTACCTTCAGGGTTGAGGTCTTATTCCTCCACCTTTGTATTTTCCCAGAAGACGCAGAGGGAAGCTGTGTGACCTCAGTTCTTCCCAGGTTAGGAAGTTCCACATTACTTCTGCAAAATCTTAATTAATTTCCTACAAGGGAGAGTGTGGTGCATTCATTACACGATTTTTTTTCTGATTAGAGGGTGATTCTCAAAGTCAAGGGAGAGAGACAAAGTCCTTTCTAGACAAGAATTTAGAAGTGGCATTATAACAGTAGGTGCCCTCAGCCTTTGGTGGAGCATGTTCTCCACCAACTAGGGAGGGCCTAGGCTGTGGTTAGGCATTTTGGGGAAGAATAGACATCCAACTAGAATAATTTTGCAATTACCCAGAGACTATCAAACTTAGTTTGAGATAGAGGGAATGTTCCTTTATTTGTGGAGAATCAAAAGTGGGACCGCTGCAGAGAAAAATACTAAAAATGTGAGATCCAGAGCCATAACCATATACAATTTTTTTTTTTTCTCTGAGAAAGGCAGATTGCTAGATGACAGATGGTCATTGTTCAAATGTCAAGTCTATCTGTGATATCTGTATCTAAAATTAGGAAAAAAAACCAATCTTTTGTGCAGAACAAATACCTGACATACCAAGTTTTCTACCATTAGCAAATGATTGTTGGGGTTATTACATGGGTCCTGACTGTGGCAAAGTGATTAGTAGTTAAGTCAGTGGGTTTTTTTACCATGAGAGAATATCTGCCAGTCATGATCAAAAGAGAAGTAATCTGCAAGAGTAGTACTTCAAAAGGGAGGAAAATAGTAATTTCTAATTATTATTCAACTCATTGACTGCTTAATTCTGAAGCACACTTTGTTCAGAAGACAAATCTAGCCATGCTGTCAGATTACACTTGCCCTTGGTCTGGGGGAGAGGCTAATCCCTGGGGATTTCCTGCCTGCTCCTGCTTCTGTGCTGGAGCAAGAGTAGCCATCATCCCCCCTCTGCATCAAGTATGTTCACTGATGGGAGAAGGGGCAGAGATAGCTGAAAGCATCACAAGGCATGAGGCAGGCACATATATAAAGTTCTCAGAGGATAATGTTTAAATTCTTTCTTACTCTGATGATCTGAGTATTAATTTGCTTCCTGTGATTATTTAATGTGTATATGCAGCCTGTGTTCTTTTTCCCTTCTCGTTTGCATGTGATGTGCTAGCAAAGGAAAGCAATAACAGTCTCCTGGGATATGTACAGCTCTGTTCATATCTGAGGTATGAAGTCAACTCCAGACCATTTTGTTCTCATAAAATATACAGCACTGCAGTTTAGTGGATAATGGCATAAATGCCAAGATTTGATGGGCAGAATCATTTTCACTGGGAGATGTAAAACCCTGTGAGGACTCAGTGCTGGATGGGAGATACATAAAACCATAGAGAGGCAGAATCTCTGTGCTGTGGGGGTAGTGATTTCACCTTATCTGGGTGTGCTAATACCTGCCACACTTATCTCCTGCTAAATAATAATACATAGGAGATTTTTCAAAGTACTAATGAGGAAGCTAATGGGTTTTACAGTTTAGATGTGTGTTCTATAAAGGTAAAACCTTTTTGTACTGCTTTGGATGATAAAGAAGAAGATGGTTTCCCCTCAGGTCCGCAGGAACGGACTACATGCTTCCTTCTGTTTGAGTGCATCGGTTTGGAGGGCTGCTGAGCATCTCCAGTTTCCACTGCACTTGGGGAAAATTACAGGGGAACGCTGCAGCTTCAGATCATGTTCAGGGTATGCTCTGTTCTGAACTTAGGCAGAAAACTTTGCAGGAGGGGAAAAAAATGAAAATAAATTAAAAAAAAAAATTGGAAGCTGAAGTCTCTTGAGTCGTCTGTATAGAAATTAAAAAAAACAAGCTATTCAGCTGCTGTGCCGGTTCCAGGTATCTGTCTGAGAGCCCAGACATATGTCAGGAACTTCAATGCCCTTGAATCGAGCCGTAAGGGTGAACTGGACAGATTTTTTTATGTGAACAATGACCAAAAAAGGAGCTTTCTTAGCAAGTAATTACCAAGGGCTTTCCTTGTGCTTTCTCTGAAATACAAGTGAGAATCCTGCGTAGGATTTGAAGCCCGAGCTGAGATGGCTTGGTGCCGCCCTAGAGCTGCCTTGTTCGGTAGAGGGGAGTGTGTGTGCGTCCAGACTGTTCCAGGTGCGCGGGGAAGGCTGCCTGCCTCCCTGCTGGGGAAATCCCGCTCCTGCCTCTGACAGCTCCGCCTCGGCTCTGCTCTGGATTAGTATTTTAATGTATATTAAATAATTGCTGGATTCGGGTCTTTCAATTCCTAAATCTTCAAAAACCGATTATTCTATTGTCTAACCAATAGAGGGTATTTCAGCATCTTTTACCCTGGCAAAACTGCAGTGCATTTCAAATTATTCTAAAATTACCCGGACTTTTAAACGATTAATTTGGGCCTGTCCACGGAATGCAGTCATGGACGAGTCCAGCCAGGCCTGCCGAGGGCGATGGTATAATTATAGTTAGTGGAAATGAGCTTGTTTTGCACCCGCCTGGAAAACCGTGGAGAGAGTGGCACTGAGAAAACAGAGCGAGGGCTTGGTGGCAGCCCCTGCCTCGGAGGCGGTGCGGGAGAAGTGGGAGGGGAGGGAGGGAGAAAGGTGAAAGGGGGAAATAGCCCCAAACCCACGCAGCGCTGGTTATTATTTTTTTTAATTTTTCCCCCCTCTGCGAGGGATGAGGGCGGTTTCCCGCCGGCGGGGCCCACAGGTCCCTCCCGGCCGTGCATCCCGTAGTGCTGCGCCGCCGCTGCGGAGGCGGGCGGAGAGGGAGGGACGGGGAGGGACGGGGCGGGAGCGGGGGGTGAGCAGAGGCAGGCGGCGGGCAGGGCGGGC
>VWZS01008947.1:140438-173121 GCA_013397075.1 Rhabdornis inornatus | reverse complement strand
CCAGGCCAGGCCAGGCCAGCCGGGCCAGCAGCAGCGCCGCCGCCGCCTGCCGTGCCCGAGCATGTCGGCGCGGGAGGCGGTGACCTACCTGCCGGAGAAGGGGCTGTACTGCCAGCGCCTGCCCGGCCGCCGGGCTCGCGGGGTGCCGCCGCCGCCGCGCAAGGGGAAGCGCGCCGACACCATGGGCTTCTACGGCACCCTTAAGATGATCTTCTACAAAGTGAGTGGCCGCCCCATCCCCTCCCCGCGGGTGCGCGGCCACGGAGGGCGGGGAGGGCAGGGAGGGGCGGGCGGTGGCCGCGCGTCCTCCGCGCTGGCGGTCCGCGGGCGGAGACGTGCCAGCAGCGGAGGGCTGCCGCCCGGCCGTAGCTGCAGTCAATGCGCTGCCGGGGAGCGCTGCCAGCGCTTGGTAGCGGGCGGTGATGCGGTATGCAGTTTGCTGCCCTTCTTTTCATTTTTTAAAATATTTTTTTGTTTTAATTTTTTATATACTGCAGTCTCGGTTAGTTTAGTAAATAAACGTTGTCTGAAGGAGTTGTGTTTTCCTAGCGACAAATTACATGTTTAGAGCATGTTTGCTCGGCGGTTTCTGTGTTGGTTACACTGATGTCTGAATCTTGTCACGAGACCTCTCTGCTGTAGAGAAAGTTTTATCTTCTTTGTATAATAAACGGCGTTTAGCACCTTCTGAGATACTGAAAGTCAGTCTCCTTGGTGGACCCCAGGTGAAAGTTGCCTAAAATGTCTGAAAAAAAACCCAGCCAAAAGAAACATGTGAAATCATTATTAGGCAATATAATGCATATCGTTTTCTTCGCTAACGTGAAAGAGTAAATCACCAGAGCTGATCATTCTGCTGTTGGCTTTCTATTTTTTATTTTTAAGGTGTGCTTTTGAAAAACCGCATCTCCCTCTTATGAGAAGCAGAAGAGGAATACGATGATGATAACCTCTCAGAAAGGCAAGCTGGAAATAAAAATTTTCCTTAAACAGGAAAAATCCTTTCTGAAAAGTCTATCATCAAATACTGAAATTCCTTCTCAAACATCTTACTCATGCTGCCGGTAATTTTGCCGGTAATTTAGGCTCACCCACCTAGCATAGCAATAGAAGATGGTATCCATTATTTTTCAGTGATCTTTGCAACTGGTTTTCTTGGGGGGAGCAGGGGGAGATGCTCCTCCTGGGGCGTGGGGAAGCTGGTGATTCGGCAGCATGCAGGGTGGCTCTGGCTCAGTACTTGTCTGGTGAAATGCTGTGGAGTGTCCCATGTGAGGCATGGGCAAGAAAACACAGCTACAAGGCAAGCTCTTCTGTTTGTGTTGTAGCTGTTCCCATAAAAACAAGCCTTAGCTTTCCTGTGTAAGCACTAATAAAGCAGAACACAAGATCTTCAGTGGCTGTTTTTAGGTAAAGCTGTAAGGGTATTTTAAAAGTATAAATAACCAAAATCACAACAAAAGTATATGGACCATAAGCGTTAGAGAATCCTGTTGGGTTTGGGGTGTTTTGTTTTAGGTAGGTAGACTGATACAATAAATGGTTAAATAGCAGTGTTATAATACAACGTTTAAAAAGATCAAGTCAGTTTTGTAAGAAAGATGCCAACTTTTAAACTGTTTCTTAAGCATGAAATTTAGAAAAAAAGGAAGCAAATGGTTATACTAAAGTCTGAAATGTAATACAAGTAGTTTATGTATTTTGGAGCTCACAGCTGTAAACAGCAGTAAATATTCTTCAGCTGGCTAAACTGTTGTGCTGTATCACATCTAAAAAAAAAAAAAAGGAAAACCGAAAAAAATCCAGAAGTTGCATTTGGCACACATATGTCTCATTTAGTCCAAAAGTCTGTGGTTAAAGATTACCCAAATATGTAGAAAGTAATCTCTATTTGTCTGCCTGGATAAATATGGCTTTCATTGGTTTCCATCTCTTTGGTAATTTTTGCAGTCTGGCTTCCCCTTTTAGCAGCTGCCCTGCTCATTATTTGGTTTTGATCATATCTAATTGCGGGTGACATTTGAGACTGGGGTGTAGTGTTTTTCATCCTTACCCTTCTTGGAAAAATGCTGGTTAATCTGTCAGTCACTTTTATTGCAGTTTTATAAATGTTTTTAATGTACAGCTTTAAAATAAAAGTATATACAAAAGAAAATACACAGTAATTTTATTTTTTTAGGCTTTGAAATAAGTATGGTTTATAATGCTACCTAAAATTTAACCATTTCAATGAGAGACTAAGCAATGAACCTGAACACAAAAAATCCAGGGCTTTGGTTTAGTTCCTTCCCTCCTCTCCTGGGAGGACAGTGAGAGAACAGTTTAGTGAATAAACCAACACAAAATAAATTAACACAGTTCTGCACACTTTTGCACAATTTGGGAATTAAAAGAATGTAATTCCAATAGATTTTGGACCCTAAAAGAGCCATAATATATACATGCACCCTATAAAACATGTATCAAATATTGTTGAATTTAGAAAATAAAATGCTACTTTAATTCATTTTATCAGTGTCAACTTTTTGAAATTTGGTATAAAGGTAGACGGTAAAAATGTGTTAATTTTACAGAAGTACACATAAGTAAGGTTGATTGTGTAACTAAATCTATGTTGTTACTCTTTTTCCATCACCTTGCAGATGAAAAGAAAGTTGGACCATGGCTCCGAGGTCCGTTCTTTCTCTCTGGGAAAGAAACCCTGCAAAGTCTCAGAATACACAAGGTAATTAAATGCGATGACAGATCACTGGATCCTGATTGCTGTGTATATCCTGTCTTTCCAATTGCTGAGCCTGATTGATTAAGCTCCTCTTAATGTTAAAACACTGTAGAGCAAAGAAGAGGTGGTATCAGCATTTTTATATTGCTTTGCTAATTTAAATTATGTGAACTGAAGATGAGTTTTAATGAAGTAGCCAGACTTGCATTTCTTCAGGTGAGGTTTGTGTTTCATTCTAAATATAGCATGCCCGTTTACTTAAGAGACATTTTGAGGGCTGGAGCATTCTTGGGAAAGTCAATCAGATTTCAAAAAGGGACATAACGATAGACTCTAAGACTATTAGAATTGTGATCAAACGTATCACTTTGCTATGGTAACATGAATGAGAGAACGGAAATTCATGTAGGCAGAGCAGACCATCTGACCTTAACAGGAACATATGCATACTTGCTATCGAATGTGAAAGTATTACGGGTTCTTGTCTGCTTCCTTGCTACTTCTGTGTGGTACCAGGAAGCACAAATACCTGCTGTTGTTTCCATCAGATGCTTCGTGGGGTAAAGCACTCCTCCTAGACATGAGCAGCAGTAGCGGAGCAGGGCTGTGGATGTATGCCTTACAACTGCATTCTTGCTACATAGTTGCCATAAAAATTGTGCTTGGATGTCACACTGCTTCCTGTTCTGTTTGAATTTACACAATTTTACGTTTTTCCCCGCTATAAGCATTGTCCTTCCCATGAGTGTTGCATTTGCCTCCCAAGGCTCTCTGGAAATGGCACTTCTTTAGAACACCCTGCAGTAGTATTCAGTCACTGATGGCTTTCAAAGTAGTTTGTATTTTATTTCTCGTCCTTTAAGAGGTTTATCAGGTGATGAATGAAAAGTTAAGCTGCAGGTTGTAGGGTTGCTTTTCAGATGTGTAAATGCTGCAGCAGAGCAAAGGAGGTGATGTGTTGTTGCTGAGAGGCACTTGTTGCAGCTTCCACATCCCCCCAAGCCTGCAGGTGGTATCTTCTGATTTCTGAGTCAGTCTAATGGAAGGACTCTCTTGTTGGCCACCATTTATTCAGGTGACGCACTGGGAGTTCTCTGCACTCCCAGAAGAGTAAACAGTTCAGCACACTTTTTTGTCGCGTGTCTGTCAGATTCAGAGGAGCTGCTGGACTTGTCAAACTTCCACAGAGACCTGACTTGTTTCAGGGGAATGAAAACAGAGGAAAAATGAAGCACAAACAAGTATCTTGTGGTTTAATCTCAGGTCAAAGGAAAGAAGCTTTTAGATCCTGTTTTGAATAACTATTTTTGACTGAGAGACAATTTACAGCAGAAGAAAGTAAAGTGTAACTGTTCTACTGGGGCAGGTTCAAGGCTACATACTGCTCAGAACCAATAAAAGCTAATTTCAAGTGCCTTATTTTGGACCTTGAATGATAGGCCTTTTGCTGGATCTCTATGCAGATGATTAGAATGACTAAGCTGTAAAATCATATTTTTATTTTAAAAATACTTTTAACTGACATTACTTGGATTTTGAGTAGTTATTGACATAAAAGAATCCTTAAATAACATTTGATCCTCCTCTCAAACTCTTTGATTTGGTTTTATCTAAATAATATGTAGGCAAATGATGCAGTTCTTGTGCCTGCTTGTTTCCATTTTCCCTAGGATCAGGCACTCTAAAGTTGACCAGCTGATGAACTTTGTTTGCATATAACAGATAAAGTCAATAAACAAATGCCATTAAGAGGATCCTTCATCTCTGAAACAGTATTTTCATACCAGCTTCTGTTTCTGTTATTACTCAGCAAAATGAACAGTTAAAAATAGGCCTGCTCAAACCAGTCTTTACTTTTCTTAACCTGTTTGGGTAAATGTTAGGACGTACTATGATTGTCCTTCAGAATAAGGAAGAGTGAAATGTTTGTAGAGCATAATGAGGTAAATATTAAAATGAACTTGGCCTGCATAGTTTAGAGCCATTCCTGTAGCCACTGAAGAATCAGTAAACCCTCTAAGCTCGTGCCTACTAAAAAGCTGGGTTTATCCTGCAGAAAAGCAGAGGGTTTTTTTGAGTCTCACACTATATTCGAAGTGTTCATGCTTGTGCAAATACTACTGGGGTTCCATATCCTTCTAGGGAATACAGCTTTGATATTCTGTGAACAAAGTACTTCACATTATGTAAAACAAAACAACAACAACAACAAAAAAACCCAAAAATTAAAAAAAACCAACCAAACCAAACAAAAATAAACCCAAACCAGAAAACACTGTCAGCTGTATTTCTTTAGACTCCCACAATAGTAGCTTAATCTCAGCTCTTTTAAAAGCTCCATTCCATATGAATGAGCTGTTTTTTAACGTCAGAGTGAAAAAAATGAAACTGTGATTCAGAGAGCACCTTTGGCTCCTTTTCCCTTTTCACTTCACACCCCCCCTTAATTCCTGTGTCATTGTATCAACACAGAAACTTTAAAACAATATGTAGAGTATTTCAAAGCCCAATTCCAGACCATTAAGCCACTAGAACCACTTGATGTCAACAAAATATATTAAAATCTAAAAATAGATGATACATTTTTTCCCCCCTTTCTGTTTGGAGATGAAGCAGCACTAGCACATTTCACATACAGGTGGAACTCTTGAGTTCTGGCTTCCTACATTCCCCATCAGAAGGCACCAGTGTAGCCCAAAAGGAAAGGAAATACTCTCACAAGGAAAGGAATGTATAAACCTGTATCTTTACACACAACTTGCTGACCAGGTAACAGAGTGCTAATTTTTCAGCTTATTTCTCCCCTAGTTGAAGGGCTAGCACTGCAGTGGTAGAAGTAAGCAGATTTATTCAAGTGAGGGACTGACCTCTTGAGTGACTAGCAGAACAATTCTTCACATTAATGCTTTTGCATTAAGCTAAAGACTTTAAATAATAGTTGCAAATTATATACCAGATTTTTTGTTCTCTTGTGAATTTTCCTTGATGTTTTACATATGGCTATCACTCTTCATTTGTATGGCAGTACCACAGGGCTGGTGCCATGTTCTGCCACGCCGACGTTTGGGGACCTGCGGGCAGCCAATGGCCAGGGACAGCAGCGGCGCCGCATTACATCTGTGCAGCCACCATCGGGCCTCCAGGAATGGCTGAAAGTGTTTCAGGTAACCATGCTTGCAGAAATAAGCATCTGAAGCAACTCTGCCTCCATAGTTTATGTAAGGGAGTGCTTCAGTAGAGCTGGTCCTCCTTATACATCCCAGAATGTCTCTGCCATTGATTTAGTGTTCTCTTGCAATAACAAATGGGCATCAACTTTAAGGAATACTTGTTCCCTGTTTCAGCAAAAAATAACAGCTTTAACTTGTTTCTTAATAATATAATCCTTCCTGTTTAATGCTTTCACATTTTCTACAAAGTCTGTCCAACGTGTAAGGGCCTCAAGGCATTTTCACTTGAGACTAGTAAGCTTTGGTGCATAGTTTGCTTCAGTGCAGTTATAGCACTGGTTTTGTCACAAGTCTTTTAAGATTAGAAGGAAACGTTTATCAGAAATAGATTAAAAGGAAACTTGGTGTGTATTTTTACTGATCTCTGTGTACTGAACATATCAGCTAGCACACGTGTACACAGCTGAAGCGAGGAAGGGAAAGAAGAGGAGTTTTTTTGTATATTTCAAAATACTTTCAGCAACACCTAAAACTTACTTATCTGGACAAAAGAAAAGATATGAAGGACAATGCTATGGACCACTTACACAGTTTGAAACTGAAATCTGCCTGGACACCAGTCAGGGAGCACCTGAGCCAATTTTGTGTATGTTAATACAAGCAAAGTTTGGGGCAGGTTCTGCTTCTGATCCACAACCTGTACCATGGAGATCTTAACATTTTGCTCTGTATTTTTAAGAAGCAGGGACGAATCGTCATCATTGGTTTGAAAAATGGTAATATTATGTCTTCCTGTCTTGATTAATAAACCATTCCTTCAAAGAGCATTTTCAAAAGGAGCAACTAACAAATACAGGCATTGTTTCAAATACTGTAACAGGCAAAGATAAAAGAACGATATTGTAGATACAGGTATCTATCATACAATTTTGCAGGCAGAAGTGTGCTTTGGCTTGATTCATGCTGCCACATAATACCATTGATTTCAATCACTGTCAGTTCTGAACATTAAAATAATAATAATGTAGAACCTCTTTTTCTTTATTTTTGCACATTTGTGATCTGCTTAATCCAGTGGAAGCTTGAAATGAAGATTCTTGTACACATCATCCAGTTTTAAAAAAGTATTCACATTTAATTACTGTATCTTTTTTGTGTATCTTTTCGAGACTGTTCGCAGAAATATGTCTTTTTAACCCCTAAGAATCATATTTGAACGGTACAACATATATAAGTAAATGGTAATGGAATACTACATTGTATTTTAACATTTTGTAAATGGTAAAAGGTATTTTGTTACTGACAATATGTAACGTTTTTATGTAAGATTGATAGTGATAGTTACGTATTTTTGAAAAAGATTATGAAAGGCTGAAGTGTTTGAGAGAGTGGTGCGGACACCCATGCCAGTAAGACCAAGGCTATTGGCTGTTTCATTAGGATGAGTAGTCTATAAGCCCATGAAAATTTTGCCTATGTAGACAAATGTGTACAATGTGTAATGTAGAAAACATTTTTTAATACATACATATTTAGATACTTTCAACTTGTCAAAATACTTAGTTGCAGTGCTAAATGCCTAAATGTTGATCCATACTATTGAGAGAGAGAGGGAGGCCTCTCTCTCCTAACTGGAGATCATTGAGCAGCATTTATTGATCATGTCTGTCACTGGTAGTTTTTATTGTATTCACAAAAGGGAGTTCCTTACTTTTGAATGAGAAGCTTTCAGAGTCACGTAGCTCTATCTCAGTGTTACATCTGCTTGCCTCCTCATTTTCTATGTGCTTTTTTTTCACATGAATTTCATGAAAGGGGAAGGTCTTAAACAGCAAAATTATAAAAGCACATTCGTAGGGGAAGTAGCTCTGCCAAAAGGCAGGATTAAATGGAACATGCAGCATCATTCTTGCAACACAAAGTTTTGCCTGTAAAGAAACAGGAATGAGAACTTTCTTTGCGAACTGTGTACTTGCTAGTCAAGCTTGATAGCTCTCTTATTTTATCTGAAAATATATTTCAAATCAATTTTAAAGCTCAGTTTCTAGGCGCATGTTAGGGGGACATATGTACTGTTTCAGGCAGACCTATTCT
Source organism: Rhabdornis inornatus (assembly GCA_013397075.1). Taxonomy (NCBI): domain Eukaryota; kingdom Metazoa; phylum Chordata; class Aves; order Passeriformes; family Rhabdornithidae; genus Rhabdornis; species Rhabdornis inornatus. The sequence goes on along the minus strand of VWZS01008947.1, from coordinate 165,135 downwards.
TTGGCATAGAAGCTGGCAGTGACCAGTGATATTTAGCTATTTTGAGGCCTCTCATCTGTATGTTGGCCTTCAGTCCTTCTCCTATGTTATCTTTTCAGATAAAATCAAGATGACTCTGCAAATATTAAGAAAACTTAAGATGGTGTATAAGAGTTTTTGTATGTACTTCCTGTTATGTTTTATAGTTGATCTAAGCCTTTTATTTTGGAAGTAAAAAAATAATGCAGAAGGGAGAAACAACTGTGTGGTTGCACTTTCCCTTTAAAAATAAAGTTGTATATGGATTTCAAAGAAGAATAGAAAGGCATTTTATTAGATTCAAACCAGTTAATTTCTTAAAGGCCTATTTGTTTTTCTGGTATGCAGTGGCTCTTGACTTCAGGTCTTTTTAAAATTCACTCTAAGAGCTTTTAAAACCCAGCGCCCAAGTATATCTTTACAAAATTTATTTCTTTACAAGAAGTTTTAAGTCACCAAATTGCTTGCCATAAGGAAAAAAAGTCAGCTGGATGCTAAGTTCAGTCAGAGTTGGTATTTGCTTTAAAAATTACTAAGCTCTCCCTTCTTCCTACTTCATATACTTAGGGTGTTGGTTTCTTAAATTTAAGTAATTTATTTTAAAATGGCGTGTTCATGGAAAAATGATCTTGAAAAGGTGTCCCATACACACTAATATAGGCAATCACTTTGAATAACTAGTGAATGCTATCATTTTACCTACAACTGGAAGCATTTTTTTCACAGCATTTTAGATAGTGTCAAAAATGCTTTTGCCATGTCTTGCTGGCAAGAGCACCATTCCTTTTTTTTTTTTTTTAGATAAATAGTTGGCTTAGTCGCCTAAATTCAAATTGCTTACCATTCTCCGTTCCAAAGATGCTCAGGAATGAATACATGTACAACTGAGTAGTCCACCTCTTATGTGAAGCAGGCACTAAAGATTGTACCATAACCAGCATTGCAGCATTTTCTTCTGTGTGTCTTGTGGTGGGACTAGGTCAAGGGTTGGAGTTTCTGTGCAACCCCTACAAGCAGCTCTGGAGCATCTGCACTACAGTTTCCTGTCCCTCTTAGCTGTATCACTGGTCTGTTTCAGAGGAGTCCTGCAGACTTACAGCAGGTCTCCTACCCATCCCTTTGGTTTGGCTCTCGTGGAAGTTTTGTTACATACAAATTCAACTGAATTGAAACTAAGAGAAACTGAATTTCTGAGAAGCTCTATGTTATCCAGCCTCTAGCAGGGATGTCAGGTCTCAGCTCCTCTAGACAAGGTCCATCACTTGTGCTGCAAATGCTCAGCCCAGGGGACCAGACTGGGGACTGGGTCTCTAATATGGCTTGAGGGGACTTCAGCACCAGCTGCTCCGGAATCCCTCCTGGTATGACAAACTACTTGCTGTACAGCTCTAGAGCTGTAGATGGTGTTTCTTTCAGTGCTTATGTGCTATTTTTATCCAGATTGAGATGCCCTCAAGGTGGGGGATGGGAGATTTTTCAATAACTGATCCAAGAGCTGAACAGAAGCAGGCTCCAAGAAGTGCCTTTCTGCAGGTCTCAGTAATGACAGACCTCCATTAACAGAACTTAGTAATGGAGAACAGCACCCTGAAGTTAAACTCTTTAAAACAGATTGTCAATATACCTATTACAGCAAAAGGATATAATTGCTACAAGCTGTAATTGTACAAATTGAAGGTAGCAGATGGGAGCTGAGCAATAGAAGAGTGCAGGTCATGGAAGGGAGAGGTACAGCAGTAGAAGAGTGCAGGTCATGGAAGAAGAGAGATGCAGAAAGAGATGATGATAAAAAAGCAGGTCAGACAGAAGGTATGAGGTGGAAGTTGTAGAAGCAGCAAAGATGTTGTTTATATTGACTGTAAGAAAGGGAAGACATTTACCCAGAGTAGCGAAGGGGGAAAAGAAGGGATAATTTTCAGTTAGGTATTGCCATTGTTGCAGCAGCTGCTTACTGGATGAGGAAATGGTATGAACAGCCAAAAGGCTTTGGCTGACAAACCAAGACTTTCCTGAGGAAATGGGAGGAAAGAGGGGGTATGTTTCTTTAGGATTCTGAAGTCGTTCAGAGAGCAGTATCAGTGGGCCCTGCTGGCTTCCCAAGGGCTATGTGAGTGAATCCTGGAGTTACCTTTTCTAAGGGAACCCCTGCCCATAATAAAAGTTTTAGTTTAATTTTACATTTAAATTAAACTTCAGTTTGGAAGACAAGGAAAGCAAAGGGAGACAATTAAGCAAAAGTATTTTAAAGATAAAATATATTCTTTACAAGGATCTTCAATTTGAAAGGGAATTGCCTGGTAGAAATCCAAGATGTCTGGTCAGGATGCCACCTGTCTCAAAAGTCTCTGGTCGTCTACAAGGTATGAAACTTTGCAAACTGTTTGGCACACAGTTACTTTTTCTTTCTCTTCTGCAACGTTTGTTCACTGTTGTTTCTCATCAAAGCTACTAAATTACTCCTTATCCTTTCTGCCTAATCGGCTACATGCAGTTTTCTTGCAAATGGATGAAGCTACAGGGCCCAGAAGCAGATTTTACAGTGCTGTCTTCGTTAATGCAAACAGTTGTTCATCTGGCAAGGCTTCCTCCCAATTTTCTATGCCAGACATTTCCCTCGGAGACCTCTTACCAACTGTAGCTGGAGGTTTGTTTGCTTAAGTGTAAGACTGAGCGGACAATGTCCTAGAGACAACATTTTGTAGCAGTTGATTGCTTAAGAAGATCTGGAAGAAGCTGCCTGTACCCGTCCGCTATTGATGACAGACAGATAAAAGAGAGTTCTGCTTTTAGTCATTAGCAACTCTTTCGCATTCTTGAATCTTTCCCGTTTTCCATCCAGATCCGTATTAAATTTTAAAAACCAACTAAGTGTAAGAGAGTTACGGTTTAAAATGGCATACAGTGGCATTATTAATCAATAACATGTTGGTAACTGCTAGCAACATTTGCCCCAGCAGCCAGTGCTCTTCAGGTAGAGTTGTTCTAATTTAGTAAATGTAGCTGCTTATAAATTAAGAGTAGAATGACCTTGGAAATTTATATTATAAGGAAGTAGCACAATTATTACTTTCCCTCTTTTTAATTCTCCTAAATTCAAACACAGCTGACAGATGAGATTAAAGACTGCAAACGTTTGTACCTAACAGCAGCTAAGCTGTGGGTTAATGAAACAAACAGCAGTTGGAAAGTTGGTGAAATAAACAGTTCTTCAGTGCATGATTTATGGAGAAATGCTCTGTGATACAAATGTTTCTACTGAAAGAAATTTATAATAAAAGGTGTTTACAATAGCATTGCTTCAACTTTGACTGAGACAGTCTTTTTTCGTTTTAATAATCTGAGGTATTGGGTATGAGACATGGAAACCCTCATCTCCTATGGTGACGCTGCATACACACAGGTGGAAGGGGAATGTTTTCTTGCCAGCTTAAACCATTTTACCAATTGCCCACAGTGTGTGGAAAAGCTCAGGTCAGAAACTTCCTCCTCCATTAGGGTAGGCTGTCCAGTACCTGACACATATTTGCTGCAGTGCAGTGAGGCAGCTGCTGTGCAGCTGCTGCTCCATGGCAGTCCCAGAGAGTGCTTGCTCCATAACAGAGCCACCTCCACTGCTCTGAGGGACTTGGGTCACCTGATATTCCCCAAGGCCATCTTTTGGGTAAATGATAATTCTACTGACTTTTCAAGTATTTTGATGTTTTAAGTAGGGAGAAGTCATGCAACTCAGTGACCTCTCTACATCGAGTGAAGCTGGATATTTATCTGCTTTGTATTCACTTTCAGAAATTCCATCTTCTTCTCCCCTTGCCTCATTGTTCTGCAGAAACTGCACAGTACACAAACATTGTTGTATCGTTGAGACCAGAGTGAATTGTCAGAGTCAAATCCAGGGAACAGAAATTTAGAACCTGAACAGTAAAGGTCCTGAAATACATGGCAGATTAATACAGAAATCTAAACTGTAAGGTATCCTGCCTTTTTTTAAAGTTTCACTTAGCCTCTTATGGTAACTATAATATCATTTGTATGTGCTAATTTACTTGTAAATGTCACTCTAGAAGATATTCAGGAGTAGGAACGTGAATCTACTCTCAAAAATTGTGGTCTCATTTTCTCTCTAAGGCTTTATTTGTGTTCTAATTCTGTTGCTAAATCTGCTAGCAGTAGCTCTTGTTTTTTCCTGTAAATTTTTTTCCTTTAAATTGTTTTCACATAACGAATCAAAGGTTTTGATGAGCATAGATGAGTTTAAGACAGGATTTTTAGATCCTGAGTATATTAAGTTACTAATTTTTTTTCCTACAAATGATGCTCCTAATCTGCTATGCTCCCAATTGAGTGCCTTATTAAAATCTTCAGATTTTATAGCGCCCATTAGTAAAAATGTGGAGTAAGAAAATTACCAATCAAAATTCCCTGTTTATTCAAATGTGAATTGATACTTACAAAATATGCATTGGTTTATAGCTAGGATTCTGAAATTACAACATTGTCACTTAGGGACACACTGTAGTAATAAGCAGACAGTAAGCTAATGTACTTTTCAAGAAGGTTTTTTACTTTCCTTTCCTCTTATTTCAAGATTTTGGACTACCAGATGAAACATGAAGGTTAAAAGCTATCATCTCACTTGAATGCACAATAGAGAAAAGGAGTTCATTCTATTGCAACCCCTCCATTGTCTGTAGCATGTGTGTAGATTTCATCAACTTCCAAAGAAGCTTAATTAATTCAATTATTATTACTAAATGTTGTTATCTATTTAATTGCCAATCTGTAAGTGTGCGTATAACAAATCTTTTCTTAGCTTATGAATTAGTGTAGTAATTTTGAATATATTGTGTTGATTAACTCCTCATTTTTGTATCATTAGCATGAGCATTTATCTTCTGGCTTTTTATAAGCTTGTATATAGTTTGATGAGGAAACTTAATTTGCCTTATTGGCACAGCTGTGGCACTTACTAATATAAACCAAACCAGTTTATTAAACTAAGCTCACTGTTTCTTTCTTCTTCTTCCCTTGCAGAGCTGGAGCGGACCAGAGAAGTTGCTTGCTTTAGATGAACTCATTGATAGTTGTGAACCAACACAAGTAAAACACATGATGCAAGTGATAGAGCCCCAGTTTCAAAGAGACTTCATTTCCTTGCTCCCAAAAGAGGTGAGAATTACAGATAATATTGGATTATGAAGTGCATTAGCTGCCATCTTTAGAAAAGTTCTGTGCTAATTTTGTCAACATAGTGATGTAAACTCATGTTAGAGGTTCACAGTTTGGAACACTGCCGTAACGTGGCTACTGTAATTTCAGGTTGACATATCTCTATCTCTTGATAGCTTTTAAATACTTGGAAATATAGATGACCCCTTTAAACAAAATCCCAATAGCTTAAAAAATATCTCTCTATCTTAATTGGCCCAGTTGTACTTTTTTTTGGGAACCAGTTCTGTTAGGGCACACACACCCAGAAGAAATCGTTGTACGTAAGACCTCTCTGCACATTATTCTGTGAGTGTAAGCATTATTTTTAATGCTGTAAGTGGTGTCTGTTAATGTTATTTTTGAATTTATTTTAGACAAACGGAGACCTAAAATCTCTGCCAAATAAACCAAAAATAAACCCAAAAGAGCACTTCTTACTAAGGATCAAGCCAAACAGTAATTAAGCAGATACTTTACAGTAAATCCTTCACTGAAAATCAGATAATATTGTATCCAGTTAAAGAGAAACTGAGATTTAGATTTCAGTGTGTGTAACTAAATGCTGTCCACACAAAAGTAATTTGTGATGTCATCAGTACTAGAACATGACGGTGAATATGCAAGGTTATAAACCCAGTTTGCTGCAGCTATTGAATAAATGTATTTTAGTTGGCTTCTAAATAGTACTTCTCATCTTGATTGATTTTAGGAAGTTGAGTCTCAGTTCCTAACACTTTGCAAAGCAAAGTGTTCTGGTGTTTGTATTTGGTAGCTATGTTTGAGGTGGTTTTACTACCTGAAAACTTTCATGTCTCTGTTCTTTGATACTCTTTTCTGGCATATATCCTATTTTTGAATACTTGCATGTACAAAAAGCTTCTTTCCTTTACTACACCATCGTATCTTCACAAGTCTGGAAGTGTCACAGCCTTCCCTTTCTGGCTGGCATTTGTAAGGTTTGGAATCAATTTATGCAGCAAGTATTAACTTAGTACACAGGACATGAGATTAGTATTTAGAGCAGTAATTCCTGCAGCAGCCTTCTCAGGGAGTGGAAAGGACACTGGGGGAAGAGAAGAGTTTAGCAGCACCTCTGCATGGTTGCCGTGTTTCCAGAGCTGCCCAAAGCTTCAGAGGCAGAGGAAGGCAACAAGATTTTGAAGAGACAGAAGATACTTGACCACTTCTGCATCTATTCAGTCTGGAAATCTAACAGAGAATTGATAACAGTAACTCAGAGATTGGTTTTCTTTTCATGATTTTGTGGCAATACTCATTGAAGTACAGCTAGTGATCGAGTTTCACTGTAAGTAAAGATCATGTTATAATTTCAGTTTTCACGATTTCTTCACAGAAAAAATACAATACTTAGCAGTAAAACTTCCTCACTTAAGTTTCTTCACTCTCCTGTAAACTACTGATGTTTGATTTGTTTACTTCTAATGGGTTTCCTGCCTCTTGAAACCAGAATATTATAATGTGTAGCTTCATGACAGGCTGACTTCACCAGTGAAGTTGGCTTGAGTAATTTTTACTTCCTAACCCCGAGTCACTATCACCAGAATTAACTGAGTTTAAAAAAACCATTGAGCTGACTCCACCATCTCCTCTGCTCTTCCCTCATCCAGGTCTCCTCAGCAGGACTGTCCTCAGCTGCTGAGTGCTGGCTGCAATGGGGGGTGATGCTCTGAGCTGTGAGGGCATGAGCTAGTTGTTGAGATCAGTAGTTCCATGAAGAGGCTTCCTTAGTGAAACCATCATCCTATGAAAACACGCTGCCTTGGGTTGTCACTCTGCATTAACATCTGTGGTTATCTCCAGTGCTGTTGGATGCAATGCACTGATTTTATTACTGAACCAGAAGAGGAAGATGATGTGGACAGGAGGGCTTTGCTTCAAAACTATTGTCTGCAATGCAAAGACAGCAAATTAAAAGCCAAATAACCATGGAAATGTTTGTTTTCCTCCTGAGAAAACAGCAGTCAAATAGTTAATATGAAATAAATATCTTGTTTTCTTGCGGAGACTTTAGAAATAATTATTCAAATTACTTATTATGAAAGTCAGGTCAAGAAACCAATAGATAGAATTTTGCTGAAATCAGCCATAGAAATGTTGTTGGTTCTGTGTGTGTAAGTGAGGAAAAAGCTAAGGGACTGCTTACTATTGGGTATTATTAACACTTAACAGAGAGTAGTTCTAAATCCAGTTCAGTCAAAGGTCAGATCTTTGCTACCTGAAATTTTCTTATCCACTTCTAATTCTAAAGTCATCTGTGGGCTGTGTTGACCATTGATGACTATTTAGATAAATGTAGTCTAAAATAAATGTTACCCATATTTAACCTGGTTAAGAATCAGTTGGCTCATAGGTCTAATTAACACCAGCTTAGCAAATGTATGTGTCTGTATAGATAGGACAAGTAATATTTAAACAAACTGCTGTCAACTGAGGAACATTCAGCAAAAAATAGAAAGGGTCTGTGTCATGTTTGAGTTTTGTCACATGCAGTTCTATGTAATGTATGTTAGGAAAAAACACTTCTTCAATAATTTCACATGCCAAGGAATGAAGACAGAAAGTCTAAAAGGACAAGTACAGTTGTTGCTCCTGTAATAGAGAGCCTTACACCAGATCCCAAATGCTGAGTAAGGAGAGAGGAAGGTTCTTCAGGTTTGTGGCCTGGGGTGCCTTCAGGATCTAACACATCATTTAAGGCACAGGTCCCTCCCTCTAATGTGGAGTCCTGTGTGCTCCTCATGAGCTGCAGGTGATGACTTGCAAAAAAGGTGTGTGTGCAACTAAAATGCAAACAGTTGTGACATGCTGAATTTTTATTTCCTGCTCAGTCACTGGCTTGTCTAGATTACTAAAAGTAAATGTTTCTCACAAAGTGAAGTCAAAAATCTGCTGAGGTCAGCAGCCTACAGTTATGACTTCCTCAGTAAATTTCAGTCTTTGCTGCTTTGAAGGGCAGATTCTGTTTCTATCTGTCTATCTATCTATCTTACTTCAGCTAAAAATTTAATTGAAAGTCCTAAACAAAATAAATAAGAAGTAGAAATGGGTGATCTGATTTCCTTGACAGCTTCTGCATCTGTGAATTACTGACAAAGACCCCACTGTGTGAGCATGTTAGTAGTTCTCTGCATTAATGTTTATCAGTATTGTTCTTTCTGCAGAGTTTTTATGGACTCTGTGCATTTCCTGTGACTTTCCTGCATCTTACACTTATTTTCCATGATTAGGGAGTTGCATTGTTGCTGTCAAGTAGAAAAGCTGTGCTTGGTCATCACACCCTTAATGATAGCTGTCCTTGGGTTTTGGATTGTGATTTATATGCCTCTGTTTAAGGATTCATGGAGATGTGGAGATTTTGGGGGCTTTATTGTGGTCACTATATGACTTAGCTCAGTCAGACAAGGTCTGAATTTTTCCCAATAAACTTTAGTTTTGTCACATGGAAAAGATAATTTTCTGTTTACTTTCTGGTGCTCATTAGGATTTGCCCTGTGGTTTTGGTAACAAGCTGCACTAAAGTTACATTTCTTGATCCTACTGCGTCCCAATCCATAAAGCTCCTTGTAACTCCGCCTAGGAGTGTGCTTGAATTCTCATCAGAAAATGAGCAATACCTACATTGCCTTTCCTGTGGCTGCAGAGTGGTTTTGAGCTCTGGGGAACATAGCATTTACTTGTTCTGTATTTGGGCTTACTGAGTGATGTTACTCATCACCAATGTACATGCCTATTTACTCACACGGTGAGGACTGTACTTTTCAGTTCAACTCTCAAAATAACTTTTGGTGCAATTGTTAGCTAAAATAACATAGACATAATTACTTTACTAATAATTCTTCTAATGATTCACAGTAATGTGGGTTATATTTTTTCAAAAATGTAATCATTATTTCAGCTGACATTTATTTTATTGCAAATGCAAGAATCATTTTGTGATATGATCTGTAAGGATTTAGTTACTTGTGATGATTGTTGTATTTCCACATGCCTACAGGAATAAACTGGAGTCTGTTATGTTTCAGAGATTGTTTAATAATTTATCGTTCCGATTTTCTGTATTTCAGCCCCTGATGTGTGATAGTAAATGGAGTTTTTTCACTTTTCTCTTCAAAAGCAGTGCAGAAAACACACTTTCTTCCAATTTTTTTACAGCTGGCACTGTATGTGCTGTCATTCCTGGAACCCAGAGACCTTCTGCAGGCAGCCCAGACATGTCGTTACTGGAGAATTCTGGCTGAAGATAATCTTCTCTGGAGAGAGAAATGCAAAGAGGAGGGTAAGGCTGAGCAAAATGATGGATGTAATTGTCGAAGTGTTGCCATCATAAAAAGTGCAGTTCATTTACATAATAAGCTTAAAGTTTTACGAAGGCAATTCGTGTGACTTTAGATTTAGTGCTAGTTATACTTTGACCTACATGGTATGTATCTCTGTTGAAAGCAAGAAATAGAAATAATCCATGGAGTGCTAGAGTTTAGGCTTGAATATCTTATTTATAAAGTATACTAGTTGCATGTTTTTAGAATACAGTTGGGTTTGCTTTTTGAGGATTATGTTTATTCAAAATGCAACCAAAAGAAATAACAACTGAGGTATAAAAATCGTAAGAGTATAGCCTGGCAGTTTGTAGTGTGGAAGAAAAACTGTTTCAGTGGTTGGTAGAAAGGCTGCTGTAATTTCACATCACTTGCATGGTAATTAAGGCAGAGATGGCACATGGTAGTGAGAGAAGGTGCTAAAAGGTTTGCTTGGAGAGGGACACACAGTCCATTAGCCACATGCTTATTATTCTGCTCATGCCAATTCAAGAAAACATGGTGCTCCAGCACTGATATGAATGGGCAAAAAAAGGCTCCCATGAAAGTAGTCATGTATTTGTGCACATGGAGAATGTAAGCTTTTATTTTTAAGGAGAATTATAGGAACAAGGAGTCTGTTTGGGCCGGGGAGGATACGGGTAGAAGAGCACATACATGTGATCCAGAGCAGTCTCATCTTGGACACAGGACCCTGTCCAGACTGCCTTCAAGTATGGAGAAAAGGACTTGTGAGGGCTTGATGCAAAGGCTTCAAAAAACATAACTCTTTGTCAGTTGTAGCTGGCTATTTGTGAGGGCACCTAAACTAATTTGTTTTCTTTTGTGATGGAAAGCAGGTGTCTGACCTCCTAAATCTTCTCTAAAGATTCTCCTCTTAAAAATTTCGGTGAAAATGCATTAAAAGGACAGAGTGAGAAAAAAGGAGAAGGTTGAGAGGGGAGTGAGCTTACATTTGTGAGCTTAAAGTAAGAATAGATACATCCAGGCAGGAGAGCACAGGCAAGCAGGCCAGTATTGTGGCCTTCTCAGCCTCAGTGAGCTGCTCAGTAACATGAAGGAGCCTTTAATTCAAGATTGCAGGCAGAGACAGGGCTAAAGGCAAAAGAGTAAAATCCACATACTGGCAAGAGACAAGACTCCTGCCAGTAATGAAATGCAGTGGATAAAGGAGCTGCATAGAAAAGAGAGCAGGGTGAGAGAATTGTAAAAAAAGCTGTATCTGTAATGGCAAGGCTAAAACAAAAGTACTACTGCTTATGTGTCAAGTCAGAAAGGGCATAACTGTACTTAAATTCCAGCCAAGAGAGGACAACACCAAAAGCACTCAGCCTTTCTGATCAAGAAAGTAATTAAAAGCTCACTAATACCAGGAGTCACAGTTAACTTAAAAGTAATGAAGGTGGGTGACCGGAGGGGAGAACCACAGAGAGAAAGGTTGGCTTCTTGACCTGTTCCAGAATAAGCATATAAGTTGTTAAGGAGATTTTTGGACAATACCCACTTGTAAAAGACAATATTCTGCTGCATTGGAAAGGAGGATCCAAATCTAAACTAGGAAGTTGACAGCAGGGAATGATGGACTATAGCATTTTCAGTCGTGATTATGATAATGGTTATGCTGAACTGACAAGGACAGAATATAAATCTCTGAAGAGCTGGGTGGTGTCACTGACACACGAATGTTGGCCTGCAGGAGGTTGTTATGTTTCTGCCATATTTTAATGTCGGGTCACAGTAAAGTTTTGGGAGGGAAGGTGAGGTGTTTTCTGTGGGGTGGCCTCATCTCTTCCCCTCCCCCCCTTTTTTTAAATTCCTTTTTAGGGATTGATGAACCATTACATATCAAGAGGAGGAAAGTAATAAAACCAGGCTTTATACACAGTCCGTGGAAGAGTGCCTACATCAGACAGCACAGGATTGATACCAACTGGCGACGAGGAGAACTGAAATCGCCCAAGGTGAGGTTCTGAGCTCTGTGCACAGGGCCGTGAATGAAGCCGGATCAGCTCATGGCTCAGGTTCTTTCAACAAACAAGACTATCCATGCACAAAAAGCAGTGAATTGGTGCAGAAAAGAATAATTTGTGTTTTAGCTTACCCTGGCTTTAAATTATATTCTGACCACATTTTGGCAATGTGTTATGCTTCATACTGCAGAATCCTTTCACTGCACTTCTAAGAATTTCTGTACAATTTTGTGAATTCTTATAAATATACCAGTCTCTTTGAGACAGGTAATCATGGAAACTCGATTGGAAATACTTATATTNTTGCAACATAGAAATACTCCACAACTGTTCTGTGATCAATTCATGCTTTATTTTTAAATATATTCTTCTAAATTGAGCAGCACAAGACAATAACTTCATTCTGTGTTAAGATTTTTGTGGGGTTTTCTAAGTGTTAAAATTATTTTAATGACATTGATATTTATCATTACATCCTTTCCAATATGAAGATATGGAATATCTTCAATATTTCAAACCTTTTGTAAATAAAATAGCAACTCTCTAATCAAACTTGATAATGAACAAGTTTCCAGAAATGTGAAGAAAACCCACATTTGTGGCTTTTTAAGGTTTTAAGGCAATTTACCTATTTTCTTAATTAAAAATAACAAAATAAAATAGGAACAAAAGAATTCCCATGGAAGACCTTTGGCTATATCCTGCTGTTTATTTGGCCATGACTTATGTACATGTCTGGCAATGGTTCTGTATTTCTTGCCTTGATATGCCACATCAAGTTATCTTGGAATTATTGTTAAAATTACAGCCTCTGGCATTATCCAAATGCCATTTCATTTCAACAAACATCTTGAAAAATGTTTGGATAGCTAAAATAAAAAATTATTCATCCTATATTACTAAGGAGTTTGAGTTTTTTTGCTGCATTGCAATAAGATATACAGAATTACAGATTTTCCAAAATCAAGCACTGAAAATCCCACCCCTATAAAGCAACATTCAACATTCCAGTCCCCATTCCCAACACATGAAATTGTTGCTTTTGTTTGTATTTACTTGAGTTGATGGTTTTCTAGTTTTTGACTTCGGTGCTGCCTGGCATTTGACACAATACAATGCTTGGCTGGTAAGGGAAAAAAATAGATGTAGTCAGCCTTGACCAGTGACATATAAAATACTCAGCAAATAATCAGCCCATCCTTTTTAATCAAGATTGAAACAAAAGATAACAGTAACTCAGCTGAAAAATAAAGAGATGGAATAACTGCAGAGGAAGAGAGCAGTGTCCAGTTACTAATTCAGCCCACTTTTTATAGATTTTTCCTGGTACTTTTAGGAGGCTTGCAGTAACTGCAGTGTGCCTGCTGAGCAATGCAGCATCACTCCACGGAAGGAGGGAAACACCTTCTTTGGTCCCAGCTGGCAGTAAATGAGACTTGACACACAGAATTAAGGGGCCTTATTATTACTGAAGCAACTCTAGCATTTTGTAATTTGTGAATCAGAAGAGCACTTTGTTTCTCCTACTTCTCTCTAATCTCCTGAATTAAATTGTGACTTTTGCTTTTGTGTTCTTGGTTGCCAGGTGCTCAAGGGCCATGATGACCATGTGATCACGTGCCTGCAGTTCTGTGGGAACCGGATCGTGAGCGGCTCTGATGACAACACACTCAAAGTGTGGTCAGCAGTGACAGGCAAGGTAAGGTGGCTGCTCTGCTAGATTCCTTGGGAAATGAGCTACATGTATAGCAGTGGCATGGCAAAAATGCTGCTGTGCCATCAGACCATGCTGCAGGGTGGCCTTTGGTGCCTCTGGGGCAGGAATCAGACAATGTACCGGATAAAGCAGATAAACAATGTACCAGGTTGCCTTTTCCCACACAGAAATTCCTCCAGTTCAAAAAAGTCACCTTGATGTGAAATTGCAATGCTACTCATGTTACCAGTGGCATATATCCTTGTTATCTTGGCAATTCTGCTATTCTTGTGGAGTCATTTGTGACATAGATTTTAAAGAATTTGGATGGAAACATTACTTCATCTTCCTTAAAGCTTAACTTAGGCCTCATTTACCCCTCCAGGTCTCATTTTCTCACTTAACTTCTAGCGTTCTTTCAATTGTTTTCAAGTTTTTGCAATGGAGTGTTCATTTTACTGGCTCAGATTTCAAATAGAAAGTTTTTTTTTTTTTTCCAAGCTACTATATTGCTGAGCCACAAAAAAACCAAAATTAACTTGCTTTAGATTTAAATTAGATCCAACTCAGGCAGGAATTTAATAAGCTTCAATAATTTAATTCTGGCTTAGAGGAGCAAAACAATATGTGTAATCAAAAAGACAGTACTGAGCATTTCAGTCATATTAGAAGATCACAGCTACTCAGCCCACAGGTTGGTTTTTTTTGAGGTGACTGATGGACCAAGGATGTAGGAAAGGCCTTGGTGAAACAATACTTTTTCCTTTTAGACTGGTTTTGTGTGCATTTAGCTTAGTTTTAATGGTATAGATAAAAACAGGACAGCTGCTGAAGAAAACATGTTTAAGATGTAAAAGGTATCTACTTCATAATGTGGAAGCTGAATGTATTCAGCATTTGTCATTTCATGCCCAGAAGATCCTTGAAGGGATTGTTAATCCTACTGTGGGTAAGAATAAAATTGAGAGCCATAGGCAGCCTTACCCTGCTGCTATTGTCTTCTCTACAACAAACTGTCTAATGTTCCATATTAAAATTTGTGTCTATTTTAATTGAAAAGGGCAACCTAAACACAAATGAAAAATATTTTCCTTGTACATACCATGCTCCCAAAAGCAAAACATTCCCTTAAATATATCAAATTAAGCACAGTGGCATGACTTAATTACTGTTCAGTAATTTTTTGAAAGTAGTTGCAAAACCTAGTGTGGCCATTTACCCCAAACCTTTAAGAGAGCCAGAAATTGTGTCTGAAAGATGGAAGCCTGCTGTATCAGCCCTCATGCTTACTGATGATGAAGAATTAATAAAATGAAGAAACCCTAAAGGTTGGTTTGTGCAAATGAACATGACTAAATAATTCCCTTGACAGATGTAAAGCCCAAAATAAGGATTCTGATCTCTTACTGCTTTAACAGGATGATTTCTTAAAATATGAGCACATTGGATGAAATAAGAAAAAAGAGAACTGTAGAAATGAACATCAGCTATGAACTGAAAAAGATGGATTTGATAGCAGTGAATTAAGCCAGGAGCCAGTAATTGCAGAGACCAGTTAAAAATTTTTAAAGAACAGGAAACCTATGTACAACAAAAAAGCAAACCATTTTCAAGGATGCTAGAAAGAACAGGATATTAACAACAGAAATTACTATACTGTCACTAATGCAGAAGAAAATACTTTGGAAGAAAATTCGTGTGATGGAAATACAGCATGCAGTGATAATAAAACATTTCAGCAGAAACTCATGCTAACTACCAGAGTTATGTTTTTTCTTACTAGAGTTGATCCAGATAATCTGTATTTGATTTTTTTTTCCCTAAAGTAATCTTTGGCTTAAAATTAGTGCATTTTCAAGAAGTATGATCATGAGGAGAAGATCCAGGACAGGACAGTGAGAAAGCCAAAATGCATCAATGTTTAAATAGAGTAAACCGAAAGGCTGGGTATTTCGGATACACTATCTCAGATAAAGAATATCGGACTGTGTCAAGAGGAGTCAACTAACAGTTAAAGGAAGGCCATGGCAATTAATGCCACTTAGCATTAGATTACAGAAAAAGAGATCCTCAAACTGCCTTGGCCTCTTTTCTCATGCAGTTACAGGTTTGACTGATAAAAATAATAGTGCAGAAGTAGATGGCTGTGTGCACTGAAAGACTCTATTCCCATGACAGAACTGAAGAAAATAGAATAATGGAAAAATCAACATGGCATATATTTAAATGGGTTAGAAAATGGGTAATTACAGAGATCATGTTGTTAAAGTAAATGCAGAATCTTCATGGAGTATCTTTCTAAAGGAGTCTTGCAAGGATCTTTCCTTGTCTGTGCTAATTACCATTTATTGCTGCCTGGTGGGAAAGCATATATAGTCATTACTTGTAGGGAAAACAGGCTGGGAGACAGAGACAAGCCATTGTTCTGGGCCAACAGGAGTATTATAAAAGAAGGTGAGAGCAAACACTGTCTGTACATAGTGAGAAATCATGTCATACATTTGGGATCAGAGAAGGGAGGCTGTGTTTATGTAGTGTGGCATTCTCTCCTGAGCAACAGTAAAGTCTGAAAAAGGTCTGAAACATGGTTTTGCAGGAGTGATGCTGTAGCTGTGTGCAGTGTTTCTTGGATAAACAAACAGAAAAATACAACAAAAATATATGGTTTATAGATTGGTGGTAAAACTACCAGGTGTGTGGTCTCCACCTCTAACACACTTCAAAAAGTAATTGGAAATCCTGCAGTGACTCAGAAAAATGCCAGGAAAATGACTCAAGGCTGCAAAACATGTTCTTGTATTGAGAAATTTGGAAAGGAAAAGATTGCAATAAAATTTCCTTATAGTTGAAGTATCAACAACTGAGAGAGATATTTGATGAGTATTTTTTAAAAGGGGAAATTTTTTGTTCAGTTAGAAAAAAGTCTCCAGGGGTCTTCTGGCTCTTGCTATGAGAGCTGACTCTTACCTCCAAGACTACTTTTTCTTAAAGTTTCCATTCCCCTGTGTTAAAAGGGTAACTAAGGAAAACGTTTCTTTACAGTGTTTGAGAACACTGGTTGGGCACACAGGCGGAGTGTGGTCATCACAGATGAGGGACAATATCATCATCAGTGGCTCTACAGACAGAACGTTGAAAGTCTGGAATGCTGAGACTGGGGAATGCATCCACACCTTGTATGGACACACCTCCACCGTGCGCTGTATGCATCTCCATGAGAAAAGGTGAGAGCTTTGTGCAGAGCTACAGCCACCACCTGGCCTGGCATTAATACAATTGTGCTCACAGAAAGTTCTCCTGAAGCTTGGGGACCTCATCCAGCACTGAGTGAAACATGAACCAGGCAAAACATAGATCAACACAAGGGAGGAGATGATTAATAGGAGCAGAAGCATAAGAATACTAAATGAAGAACTGAAAATTGAGTCATGTATTTCAAAAAGTCACAGTCTGCGTTATTTCAGAGCTCATTCTTTGTTCTGCCATGATCCAGTCTCCCACACTGAATAATACCTTCTTTTGTCAATGCTACAAATTTTTACCCATTTTACCAAATAACTTTCTAAGTATTGTCACTGCAGTATTTTATTTAAATTTTAACTGATTATAACATAATTTTTACAACAGTAAACCATGTCTTGAATCAACAAACATTGGCATAGCTCGGTTACTTGGCTGTGGTATGGAGCTGTTGACAGAGAGATTGTTGGTTGCATATCTTCTTTTTTGAAGAAGATGAGGTTTTTCTATATAAATTCCATTAATGCTCATTCCATCTCATTTCTGTTATTGCCTAAAAAACCTTGTAGAAGTATAAACTGAAAAAAAAAAATCAAGCAGAATAACTGTTACTCTACTAAAAGTGAAATTTCTAAAGATCTTTGTTTATTCGTTATAATTAGTCAACTCAGTTATTAAAACAGAATGCCCGTAGCACCAGCTTGAGCTCACCATGTTCATAATTTTTCATAGGTAGATACAACCAAATTTCTCATGGCATTGTTTTGCTGTTCAGGAATGAAGTGCCTTTTTAAATACTGATTGCTAATTATATCAAATAGACAGATCCTGAATAGAGTAGAGCAAGGAAGAAGAACACTCCAGTCATTTGAGACTCTGTTGAAATGTCACACCAAGCCAGAATTTTGATGGCTGGTGCATCAACTCTATCAAAAGTCAAAAATTAAAATTCAGAACCCATTTGTAGCCAAGTGTGATTGTTGTAGTACTTTTATGTCCAATGCTAAGTACAGGAGGGGTTTTCTCATTGCTGCAGGGTGGTCAGTGGGTCTCGAGATGCTACGCTGCGAGTCTGGGACATAGAGACGGGGCAGTGTTTGCATGTTCTGATGGGCCACGTTGCTGCAGTTCGGTGCGTTCAATATGATGGCAGAAGGGTTGTAAGTGGTGCATATGATTTTATGGTCAAAGTGTGGGATCCAGAGACAGAGACCTGTCTGCACACACTGCAAGGGCATACTAACAGAGTCTACTCGTTACAGGTATGTGATTTTTATCTGCTGCTTTAGTTTCCTTAAGTAACATTTAAAGTCAGTTTCTTTTATCTTGTTTATTAAGTTGTGGGTACCTAGTACAGAATTATACAGACCACAAGAATACAGAGGCATCTGTGACAAACCCTCTTTCATTCTGTTACACTACTTATATGTTGTCTTAATTTAGAAACTGAAATTTTTTTTAGAGTAGCATTTTTTTTAAAGGACCCAGTACAATAAAGCCCAAATCTCTATACCAGCAAGCTACATTGTTTTGTGGATTGATGTGTTATTTGGTTGAGATTTTTTTTTCAAATCTTGCATGTATTTTGGAGCTATGTTTTTGCTTTCCTCAAGAAATTCTAAACTTATTGTTTTAAATAAATCAGAGGATATAGCAATTGACAATGTGCCAAAAAAACTCTTTGATTAGTGTTCTGACTTATGGAGATCTGTTTATTCTCATTTTCTAGTCCCATCTTCCAATGCTAAACTGTAATTCACAGTAAGGCTTAACCTAAAATTTTAATGATGAACCTAAAATTTTAATGATGTTATGTAAATCTCTAGCCTTCTACTTCCTCTTCAATGAGTACAGGCCAAATATATAAGTGTGAGGCTTTTTCAACAGCTACGTGTTAATGTAGGTGCAGGTTATTATGGTGCTGCTTTGTGGCATCTCTCTGGTCCCCCCCCCCCACCTGTTACCCACAAAGCTGGTAAAGATACACACAGACCTCATGTCTTGGGTCTTCTTACTTTTACTAACCCAGAACATCATCTTGTTCATTCATAGAGTCAAAACATCACTCTCAGGCATTGAAAGGCAAAAGAAGTTAATTTCATGCTTGTGCCTGTTCACACCACAATCTGGCAGGACTTGAAAAAGAAATCAACAAAGACAGTTCAAAATTGGGAAATGGCATTCAGCATGTAACTGCTCTGGTTTGTGACCCAGAAAGTGAAGCTCAGTGCTAGAGACATTTTTCATAAAGTATTTCATATCTCCGCATAATATATTAAATATGAACAAAGTTCCTAATTTATTTCCTTTCTCAAAAATATGTAGCAAAATCTATCAAAAACTCCAGCTCTAGTCTTATATTCATATGCTGAGGAGTGTTCTCTAGACAAGCAGCAAGCAAGTTAAAAATGCTGTACTACCTACCTCTCAAAAATGTTCTGAGGATTTATTTCATGTGGGGCAGTTTGGGAACAGATGTTATTCTACCTTATCTTCACCACTGGCTCTTGTTTTGGCTTATGAATTTTTATGTCTTGCTCTGATACTGTAGTAATAATGGATCAAATAACTGGGTTGTGTTACACATCAATATGTTCTGAAATAAATGGGAAGGGGGTCAGGCAGGACAAGCTGGAGGCTACAGGTGCTTACAGGTTTGGAACAGGAAGATTCCTTAAAATTGCCTGGTGGCTCCTGCCCTTCAGCCTGAAGTAGCTCCAAACAGCAGAACTCCCATAAATAGAATAATCAGATGGAATAAGCCAGTCCTCTATGGCAGGTTCTATTATATCTCAATATTTCCCCACGAGTAGACCTAGTATTTTCCAGAGGTCCTTATGCAGCATCTGAAGACCATTAACTGTGCTGAGTTTTCTACTCTTTCTTACCTGCCTTCACAGTAACCCACAGATTCTCAAGGTTCATGGATAGTTCATGGATATCACTGATCCAAACCATTGTTTGTTTCATTGCAGCACCATCATTTTCTCTTGATGCCCAGCCTTAAACCTTTCTTTCTGAATACCTCATGAACAGGGAATAAAATTAGTTTGCGAGAAAGGGGGGAAAGAATTTAAAATTTGTTACATCAATCAGGTTTAGTTCTTTTTAGGATAGAAAAATATTCTCTAGTGTTCTCAAGTCTGTTGGGCTACTTGGCACTCCTTGTCTTTTTATCTGAAATCAGATTATTTCCCATCCTCTTTTGAAAGCAGGAGACACAAAACAGGGTCCAGTCAAAGTCTTATCAATGCTTGCTAGAAGTGAAATTTTTAGTTACGCCTTCTATTCAGATACAAGAGGGTCTTTTTTAGTGCATTTTCACCAGAAATGCAGTGCATACAGCAGATAAGTAGTCTATGTGCCAGTCGCTCTCCATTTTTTGAATGTAGGTGCCATGCCCAGCCATGTCTGACTGCAGAGATCTAAGATACTCATTTTCTGCAGGTCTTATAAGAAGCAACAGCCCCAGATAGTTGAGTTCCCTTAACTGGGTTTGTTCTTCCATTGTCAGGTACCACTCAGTCCACATGGACAAGTAGTGTCACATTGCCTTAAATATAACCATGATTCCTGTCCAGCCTTCCTTCTCCCAGGCTGCAGCTGTACCTTCATTCTTTTGCTGCCAAGTTCAGCTCTTCACACTTTTTACTTGACTTCTACACTCCTTGCTTTTGGTCAGTTCTGCTGTTTCAAATGTCACTCAAATCCTAATGAAAATAGTAAATGCCAGACCTCTCTGAAACTCTCTCTGGTATCTCTAATAATACTCTGAACAAAGTAATAGTATCCCTGCCTCAAATTTGTCTCCCTCTTTGTAAAAATACAACCAAGACATTAGCTGTTTCACATGACTTTTTACTCCATCACAAAAAAAAAATCATATTGGTTAAAATAATTTTCCCACAAATCTGTTTGCTGCTACTTACCACATTACAAAGGGCTTAAAAGTTCCTTGTGGAAATTGAAGTTAGGCTGATTGATCCATAATTCCCCTATCCCATCATCTCCTTCAATAAAGGAAGGAATTGTATTTGCCATCTGAAACTTGTCTATCTTCCATGGGTTCTCAAAGATAGCAGCAGATGTCTCTGAGACTGTCTTAAAACAACTTGCCTTATGTGATTTTGTTCCCCCCATTCTAGCAAAGCTTTATACTCATTTGTCATTGGCATTACTGCTGTGAGCCTGTAGGCTGTAGGTTCTTGCATGGCTGAGAACCGAGACAAAAAGAAGTTAAATAAGTATTTCCTTCCCACTGAGGATAAATGAGGGGGTTTTGGCCTTCCTCTTGGTGTGGTTTGGTTTTTTGGGTTTTTTTGGGGTTTTTTTTGTTGTTGTTGTTTTGGGTTTTTTTTGGTTTGGTTTTTTTGGTGTTTTTTTTTGGTTTTGTTTGTTTGTTTGTTTGTTTGTTTGTTTGTTTTGTTTTGTTATGGTTCTGGTTTGGACTTTTTTATACAATAGTGAAATGGCTCTTGCTAGTTTTATCTTGTGTTGTGCCCTGCCTTTCTGGTTTTGTCCCAGTGTGCTGTTTTGTACACATCTATTGATCTGGTTTCCTACTTTTTGTACAATTCCTTGTGGTTTAGCCATAAGTGGGTCTCAGTAATTTACAATACTTACTGTCTTTCTTTTACACAGGATAGTTTGTGTCTTTAAGACTGAACTCTTCTTCCCCTCAGAGAATAGATACACAAAATCCTCATGGGAAGGAAGTCTCCGTTTTTTTAAGTATGCCTGCTTGAAGCCCACTGGTTTTATTCTACTTCTTTTTCCCTTTTTTGAGAATTCTGGACTCTTATAGCATTGTCACTATGTTAGCATTGAAACACATAATCACAAAATGATTATATGCAGGTGCTTTTATTGAAGAGCTCTGGGAATCAGGGGTGCGGACCCAAATCTGACTCCGACATGGATCCAAGATGGACATGTTTTCATACCCTTTTTGTTATATAACTGTATATTAATTATTAAACCCATATTGTTTTATTATATATATTGATCTTATCCAAGCATGAATTCTTGTAATTTTCATTAGGCCCCCCAAATATCCTTTCTCATGATTCTTGTTACGATTACATCATTTCTCATTATTCTTATTATAATTATATTCAATTACCAAACAATCATTACATTTAACAATCATATTATTTATCATATGATGATTATGCAGGTGTGGCTTCACATGATCTAGAAAAGACAAAGCTCAATATTCGTTCCCAGGGCCTAGTTCCCTTTCCCAGGCCTACCAGACCCAACCTTTCTTTCCACCCCCTGAATCTATTGTATGCAATTCCCATGATTTTAGAAACATTTTAACCCTATGCTATCAACTCTAGTTCAAGGTATTTTCCACCTCTCTGTTCCCTACATGGCCTCTTGGTCAAAAGAATCTCATATCTGTATGCTTATATGCCTGAAGGCCTGTATGCCTTCCCTACAATGACTGGAAAGTTATGCTTCCTTACTGTACACAATTAGGGTTACAAAATAGCTAAATTCCACATTTTTCAATTACATTTCCTTCCATTTTCTTATGTTGTGAGTTTTGTGTAGATGATTCTGGATTAACGTTGTTGTAGTTCTCCTGCCTAAAGTCCCTCTGACTTGTAAAAAGCGAGGTTGGCTTTTTAACACCTCCTTTAGAAAAAGTACTTTCTCCTACCTTTGCATACTGCAAAGTAGTCAGGATCTGCTGTGTTTAAAGGAGGTGTATTGCATTTCAAAGACCAGTGGCTGAGTCTCTTTTCAAACCATGTCCCTCAAGAGCCCACGTCTTCAACAGAAAATTGCACTGACCATGAAGCACCTGCTGTAGTAGCAAACATGGCCATCTCTACTGAGTTCTTACTTTGTACTGTACTGAATATATACAGTTTCTATACATTTCATTTAGTGATTTAAATTCTTAATAGCCTTCTTTGTAAGGTCCTAATATAATTGCTTGTAATAGATTTACCTTTCTTGTAGTTTGATGGTATCCATGTGGTGAGTGGATCTCTTGACACTTCCATCCGAGTTTGGGATGTGGAGACAGGCAACTGCATTCATACTCTAACAGGCCACCAGTCACTCACAAGTGGAATGGAACTCAAGGACAATATACTTGTGTCTGGGAATGCTGATTCTACAGTCAAAATCTGGGACATTAAAACAGGACAGTGTTTACAGACATTGCAAGGTAAGTTTAAACTAGCTTCATGTAAATCAAGCAGCTTACAGTGTTCTGTGCTGCAGATTCTACATAAAAAATATTTTTGAAATAATTATGTACAAAGAAACAAGCACTGACCACTTAAAACTTGAATATTTTTCTGATGACAGCTGTGTGATCTTTTTCTGAACTAGAAGAACAAAATGTATTTAATCTAATCTATTCAAATCATTTGCCTGTTATGAAAGGCAGATGGTCTGGACTGATAGCAATTTGCTATGGGTATATTAGCTTAATAAGCCACAGAAATATGTAGGAAATTACATCTCAGAATAGACAATCAATGTATTTATTTAGGGGTCACTTGAATGTTTCAAAGCCTCCAGTTTAATTTGATCAGGAGGCAAAGTACACTGTTGCAATAAATCAGGAGATGCAAGTGGAAGATGTTTTCTTTATTTCAGTAAGGAGAAAGTTGTTGGTTTTGGTTTTTTTCCCTCCATGTTCACAATAGCCACTCAGGCATCCTGTACACAAACCCATGGTTGTGTTTCTCCCCACAGAATATATCATATATCTTATGTCATTCTCATATATTATATGCAGCAGTCCTGGCTGGAGCAGAAAATGTTATTTCCCTCTAAAGCAAACTGCTACTTTAACAGTTTAACAGACATATAGTCTTTAAGCTACATGTCAGCATATAACTGTCATATTTACTGATGGAGTAAACTCATAATAATACTTCAAAGGGACTTGAAGCCGAACTCTTACAGCAGTCACCTCATTGTGGATATTAAGTTCATTTTCATGGATGTACAATTGCGCGTTTGCCCAACTGCCAATATAAAGCACAATGAGATTACTGAACAAAGAAGAAAATACTGGGAAATTATTTTATACCTGCCTTCACTTTTTGAAAGCATGGCAAGGCTTCTGCACCTTTTAACACACAAACCCCGGAGTTATAACAGATAGTTCTCTAATAGTTCTAACAGATGGAAAGAGCTGTGTGCAAATGGCAAGGTGTTTATTCTAGATGCAGCACTGTCTGACATTGCTTTCTAATTAATTACAGGTAGAAATGTTTTTGTTTACTCTTACAGGTCCCAACAAGCACCAGAGTGCTGTGACCTGTTTACAGTTCAACAAGAACTTTGTAATTACCAGCTCAGATGATGGGACTGTAAAACTTTGGGACTTGAAAACGGGTGAATTTATCCGCAATCTAGTCACATTGGAGAGCGGGGGAAGTGGAGGCGTTGTGTGGCGAATCAGAGCTTCTAACACAAAGCTGGTGTGTGCAGTTGGGAGTCGCAATGGGACTGAGGAAACAAAGCTGCTGGTGTTGGACTTTGACGTGGATATGAAGTGAAGGGCAGAAAGATGAATTTTTCCAAATGTGTAGACAATGTTCTGCTTTCCCTCCCCCCTGAAAAAAAAAGAAAAAAGAAAAATAGTAAAAGGAAAAAAATCCCTTGTCCTTGGTGGTGCAGGATGTTGTCTTGGGGCAACAGATCCTAAAGACCTACAGACTACAAAGGAGAAGACAAAGATGACAAATTATTACTGGCATGAGAGGCTTTTGCTGTCTCGTCACATAAAAAGGCTACACTTTTGACCAGGGCAGCTTTGCAAAAATCCAACTTTCCAAATGAAACCAGGTGCAATTAATTTTTTTACTTTTCTCCAAAAGCTCCTTGAGCAATTTGGAGTGAAAAAAATGTTACAGTTCTTGTTAACAAGTTATTTTACCACAAAGATCCTGAAATGAGCTGCACAGTCGAGCCTGCTTGCGCACCCCTGGGTCACCCTGGGTCCCAGCAGCCCCTCTGAGCAACGAGCTGTCCCTTAGCCCTGTTCTGAGCAGGGGGTTGGACAGGACTCCCTCTAAGGTCCCTTCCAACCTCCATCAGCAGTCACTGGCTGACTTTCAAAAACTAGAGAGCATCTGCAATGAGAAAAACAAACAAAAACAAAGAGTCCATTCCTGGTGTGGAAAAGCTAAAATATTACTGTGAATTGTTTTGTACAGTTTTATCAGAACTTTTTCTTTTTTTTTCTTTATTTC